>JAULBX010000781.1:0-137352 GCA_032358255.1 Heterotrichella gracilis
AGGCTTACCTACCCCCTTTGCCCCCTCTACCCTACCAAACACCATACATTTAGGAAGCCGATCGTCTGATAAACGTCTGATAAACGCTGTTGGCAAGTGGGTTCCCGAATAAACCAGTTGGTTTTTGTCCGGCTCATGAGATTGTCGCATTGCACCCCGGGACATTGCAATTCCCAGCAGGCACTTTTGACGCTCTTTTGCAAAGAAAAGCGCCCAACGGTGCATAAGCTAAGCAAAGGTGCTGGCAAACGCTATTCACCATACACATCCCAGATGTATGCTAGGACCAACCTCCGACTATGCGCTGCAACCTAAATATTTGCTGCAGTCGTAAACAGCCACTCTGGGCCCTTCCATATCTACAGACTTGACACATGCTGCATCTCAGTTGGTTGCCCAACAGTTTCAGCACAAGATGCACCCCATCCACAGAAAGGACGATGGCATACAGTCAACGCACCAAGCTTGCATGCACACACCAAGCGCAGCGCCGAAAAGTCGTGCGCGTCGCTCCACAGGCATTGCAGCAATAAGCAAATTTTCCATGCACCTTGAACCAAGGGAAACAGCTACACCACCTGCTGCTTTAATCCACAGGAACAGTCCCGGCAAGCACCAACAGACTCCTCAGTGGACGGATGCTGCTTGAAACCAAAGCACCCCCAATCCGCAGCCATTGTGCTAGTTTGGGCTCAGCAACAGGCTCTTGATGTGCATCAGCGAGCGCTGCTTGGTTTCCACCATGAGCATCATCAGATACACCACTGCCAGCACATTGAAGGCCGCAAAGATGAGGTAGCTGCCACCAATGCCAAGCACCTACATAGTGTAATTACAGAAATTCAAATGAAGTGAAGATTGCAATTTTAACTGCAATGCATATGGGGCACAAAAGACGGCATGAATGCAGGAGGACTTTAATATACCACGTGAATTATAAAAGTCCTCCTGATGAATGGGGGAAAATGCAGCGCATTCCATAATGGCACATGCAGGAAGAGGAAATAGAAAGGAAAGGCTGGATTCAACCAATGCTACAGAAGTGTGACCAAGGGTAATAGGATAACAATAGGACCTGCACATCTTCCGGCTGAAAGCGTGAAGAACATGCCTTGACGCTGTCTTCAAGGTCCAAGTGACTTTGGCATACACAGGAGGCATTGAACAACCCCCCCTCACACCACCACTCACCCTCAGCATGCTCTGGAATGACGAGCTGATGATGAGCGCAGCGGTCCAATTCATGCTTGTGCCCAGGGCTGCTGCGCGGCCCTTCACGCGCTCCGACAAGATTTCCGACAGGTACAGCCAGGGTATTGGGCCTGCGAGTGCGTGGCTGGTTTGAGACACTTCCCGGGAAAAGAATAATGAATATGCCAGTTGGCAGGCTTGGGGCCTCTCCTGAAAGGATCGGAAGCCTTGTGTACTGGTTATTTGGCAAATGTTTGCAGCTGTGAACGCTGGATCATGATGGTACAACAATTGCACTAGCACGCCTGTCCCCGGTGGGATGCATCCACCACCATTGGCCACAGGCACTGCCCCTCATGTTGTTCAACATGATACATTACTAACTGTTGCAAGTGCCAGTACGAATACCGCCAAGGTCCTTACAAACATACCTGCCCCGATCGCAAAGCTGAACACGTACAGTAGCATGGAGGCAAGGGAGGTGTAGCCAGAGAGGGGAGAGGTGGGCGCTGCATCGAAACATGGGTCATGGGTGAAACAAGGCGGGGTTGGATAGTCAGTGGAACGGAGGAAGAAAAGGGAGGCAGTGTGGGATATGGGAGGAACGGGAGGGATGGGCTGTTGCGCAACCCCTTTCACAAAAAATATATATTTGTTGAATTTACTTGATCATTTATCCATTTTAAATCATGTATTCATGTTTATCATTCTACTTTCAGGAGCACTTACGCAGGACAAACGCTGCGATTGACATGGCGGCCAGGCACACCGCCATGGCTGCATGGCTTGCCACCAGCAGCGCCTTGCGCCCCAGCCTGTCCATGAGCCCTGCAGCAATGAGGGTGGTGCCCACATTGACCACACCCATCAGCACACTGCCCAGGATTGGGGAGCGCAGGCCGGCTGTTTTGAGCACCTGCAGGGGGGAGCGATATCAGCATGTGGTCCCTTTGCTGAGTGCTTTTGCCGCTTGAATATGATGTCTCAAGCGTTTTGTATTTGAGCTCAGCAGTCTTTGTTGGGGGCTGCAGTTGCGTCTGTGCTTGCAGCATGCGATGGCAGTCAATTGGCCATTAGAGTAGCAGCGAGCTGGGCGCAGCTGGCAAAGATTGTTCATGCATGCATACAGGTCAAATACACTTCTTGAATGTCATGGCATCAAGGAACTTGCAATGGGGAGCAAGTATTTATATAAAATTCTGAAAACAATCACCTCGGATGAAAAGAAGATGACCGAGTTAATTCCCGACAGCTGCTGCAGGATGGGGAGGCCCAGCGCCAGCGCTGTCATCAGGCGGTACCTGCGGCTGAATAGCTCGCCCCACCCAGCCTCATGCGCTGGCTCCTACAGAATAACAGTAACGAGCAATAATTACTGACCGTCACCGCCCATTCAGAACATTTTTAGTACTGATAGCCGCCGCCCATTCCAATCATTGGCTAGAAATAGCCACGCCTGGCTCAACGAAACCTGTTCCTACATATCCAGGTGTTTTTCATGCTGCCCACCTGGTCCTTTCAGACTAGGTGGCCCGCAGGTGCAAAATGTGACTGCCAGCTGACAGGCAACGATGCGGGGCTCACATGGGATTGTAATGTGGGCATGAGCTGCAAGACCAACATCGTGGAGGTGGGTTGGCCTGCTGCGGCCCTTCATACCTGTACCAGCGCTGCAAGTTCTGCATCCTCCTCAGTGTCTGCCCCTGGTGCACTGTCAGCCAGTGGCTGGTAGGCATCGGTGCCCCCGACCAACAGGTTGCGCGCTGCATGCGCCTCCTCATGGCGACCCTTCCACGTCAGCCAAACAGGTGACTCTGGGCGCCCTGACAACCCAATGACCTGTGCACATACAATGGGTAACCAAAATGTGAGATGTAGGTTTTTATAAAACCTTGCAATATTGAAATACCACTCTTTTACTTTTAGTTTTCAACATTTTAATGCGCAGTTTAAAATGCAAGGAGTAGGAGAACCGCCGCACCTGAACCAGTGCTGGGACCAACCCAAAAGCAAACATGACTTGCCACCACTCAAAGCTCAGCCCAGCCACATGGAGCGTGTGGATCCCTTCTTCATATGGGATGCCAATCAAGTAGGATATAAGGATGCCAAGCGTGATGAACGCCTGAGGAACAAGCAGAATCAGTCATGCTCAAAGCCCATTTCATAGCAGCACCACATGCGGCAGTAAGGCCACAGGTAAATCACGATACATTACATAACATCATGGGTGGGGTTGTAATGCCCTGCGATGCTTCAAATCCGATTCTGCCTTGCACATCTGCTCCCAGGTCCCGGCATGCACTGTTTGCATGTAGCCGTGCACAATTTCTGGTGCACGCCCTCACCTGATGCATGGTCCCAAGGGCACCTCGTACAGCTGGCGGTGACACTTCCGCAATATATCGGGGCACATACAGAGAGGCTGCGCCCGCCCCCCACCCAGTAATGAATCGCCCTGCATAAGAGCAGATTTTTAAACAGGGTTTTACCATTTTGGCATGAATTCAGCCAAATTGCTGTTGTCCCCGTAACATTAGCCAAAGTTGCATGGTAGGGCACTATGCTGGCATGTAGCACAGAATGTTGCCAATAAAGTACCGCGTTGCAGCACGCAGCGAATGGATTTCCATACCTGCTGTCAAGCTGTAGAATCCCAGAGCGCAGGAGCTGATGGCACAGCCAGTCAGCGTGAAGAGGTTGTTGAGCACAAGCGCCCTTTTTGGCCCTATGGCGTCAGCTATCTGCCCCGCAAACAGTGAGCCGATAGCCGCACCCACCACCAGTGCTGACACAACCACATCCCCTCCAGGCGACTGGCTGAAGTGCAACGAGTCACTGACGAATTGGAGGCAAGTATTGAGCACCCCAATGTGATATCCTGCATCGATGACACACAACTGGTTTCTAGCCAGCCCGCACCCCAAGTGGGGTCCCATGTCAGTGGCATGGAAAACATTCAGACCCAGAGGGTATGCATGTGCTTAGAGCTGAAGAGCTTGGTTGGCACCAGACATTAACGGTCATGCTAAGAGCTGGGCACAAAAGCCTGCCACGCGGGTGGGTGGGCACTTGTGGCATGCCATGGCACATACATGCATGCATATATGCATGCAGGTTGGGTTTGCAAGCAAGACGTACCGAACTGGAAGGATCCAAACAAAGCAAACCCGGTGCATACGTACACGCCCAGATAGCTGTGTCCAGAAGGCGCCATCTCGCAGGAGTATGTTGTCACGGCAACTTCCACACAACGCGCATATGCTATGTTCGGCTCCGACAACCTGTTCCACTGATTGCGGTCAAATAACTGCGCAAGCGTGCAACTTGCACCTTCCCTGCTACGTCACAAACGCCCATGGGTCACCTGTGTCGTGTCGTGTGGGCAGTTGCAAACGGTCTATGTACACTTTCGTGGATACAACACAGCTCTGCAACTGTGCGTTGTTCGGCTAAGGAGGACATAGAAACGTGTTTGCCAGGCGTTTAGCTTGCCGTAAGTCAACTGACGCACTCAAGAGCTCATACGCTGGTGCAGCAGTGGCACATAACGTCGGGGCACCAAGCTTTTTACAATACCCTAAGTTAGGGTGTTGACACCTTGTGCATGTGCATGAGCAAACTGGAGGAGGACAGGACAGCCAAGCCCTGAGCTGGCAGCTAACGAAAATACCAGTCAAATCCTGGCATTTATTCCTCAGATTCTACGCAAATCCAAGCAAAAACCCTCTTCAGATGGGATCAGCACGATCGCCCGGGTTTGGCCCAACCACTATCTTCCCCTCCTTGTCCACCTGGATAAACGAGTACTCCAGCAAGTGGTGGCCACGTGCCATGTCATACGCAAACAGGTTGGGCTCTATGCTGAACACCCTGAACCCATACTTGTCCATTTGCTCAAAGAACTCCTGCACCATCGCTGGCTTGGGCCCATACTTGGATGTGTGGAGCTCCACCAGCAGCTGCGTGAAAGGCAGCTGGTCGCCCCAATGCTCAAACCACTGCAGGAAGACAACCCACTCGTGGCTCTCTATATCCACCTTGAGCACGTCAATCCACTTGTGCTTGTTGTCGGCCATAATGGTATCCAGGGTCTTGAACTCAGCCTCGGTGTTCCTGTCCAACTTGGCCCTTTCATTCTTGGCACCGATCGCCAGCGGCTCAAAGTTGATGCCCTCCTTGCGCATCCCCGCGATCGCTTCTTCGCCATTGGTTGGGTCGTACACGTACACCTGGCACTTTGTTGCCTTGCGCATGAAGCCCTCGAACCTGTACTGGTTGTGGGAGCCAAAGGAGTATATCACGCAGTTGGGCTGCTCATCGATGAAGGTTTGCACCCCACAGATCCACTTGCCTGCGGATCGGGGAATGGAAGGGAGTTGGTCATGATCTTACAGGCAGCTGGCCATGCAGTTTGCATGTTAGTTTTCATGGGAATTTCTTGTAGCCAGTGGAACATATAATCATGGGCAGATTGCACATGGAAATATGTTTTCATTTTGGTGCAGATGGGATACAGCGCCAGCTTGCATGCAGGACAATGTATGCTGTCTACTGTACTGCATACAGAATGGACAGCAAAATGCATTTATTGCAGTTTAAGTGTCACCAGCACCAGCTATATACCATGCCAGCCTTCCATCAGGTCCCCCATGCACATCGGCATTTAAGTGCTCACCATAATGCAGATTGCACATTAATTGATGCGGACTGCATATTTGTATAAACACACTTCACAACACTGTGCTGACTTGTTGTGCCAGTGTGCTGTTTTCCAGGCAAATTTTGCCATCCCCTGTGCTTACCTCCATCGCCAAACTTGCCCACATGCTGCTTGGACAGGCAATTGAACCATGGCCCATAAAAGTCCCACAGCATTGCCAGGTGGTAGTTGTCAAAATGCATGTTGTCCCCCTTCAGCTTCCCGATGGTGGCCAGCGTCTCCATCGCCTGCGACTGCGTCTCCTCGTAGATGGACTGTGTCATCTTGACCAGCTGGTCTATCGTTTTGATGCGGGCAGCTGTTGCTGTGCTGGCAAGCACCAGCCCCAAGAGCAAGTGTGGCCATGAAACGGCATAGGTGGCTGTGTGATGGGTTCTGCTCTGGCACCGATTGCTCCCAGAGCCGCGGTGCGCCATGCTTGCTGGAGCGTGCGCTAATAGAATGGACCTGCGTGTAGGAAGGGAGGGAGTTGGTCAACCAAGCAGCATTGGTGGTGGGGCGTCGAGGTGCTTGGAGAGCAGATGCACTTACCAGCGACAAGAAAACAACGGTGTGCGGCAAGGGTCAAGTACGGGAATGTGGCGGCTGCCATGCATAAAGTTTGCATCCAGCTGTGCGCACAGGGTGGGCTTGCTGTTTATGGGGTGCTGGGCATGCCAATGTCAACGAAGTCAGCATTGTTTCAGCCGTCGAGCACACAAACACAAAGATGATAGCTGCGTCCTTGTGGCAATGCAGTCAGCATAGAACGAAAAATAGTCTGCAGATGACCTAGCCACCAAGAGGTGATCCACCTGTGGCAGTATGCATGACATGGTCCCGCCACCATGTTGCCAGACATCAAACGTGCCCAACCAAGCAGTGGCAACCGCCCACGAAGAGGCCCCGGTCGCACAGTAGAACTGCTTGCCTAATACTCTGTACTGAGGTTTGACTGTGGTGTGACAACTCAGTCCAACAATGCCACGTACCACTTGAACAGGGCAAGTTTGGCTAGGCCTTGCTCCCCGGTAGTACTCGCCACCTTAATACCAACTTCAGTTGTGGCTGCCACCCTACCAAGGTCCTTTAAGGTTAGTGGTTCAAAACGGCACACCAACAGGCACACCAACACCTGTAGTACACCAAAGCAGGTCACCGAGAAACTTTTCAAAACGCTGCGTTGTTTGGCTGGGGTGCCTTTACTTTCCTTGGCGAGGGTTCGTGGGGCGCAGATGTACTGAAATAGGCAAAGGTGCAACCACAAGTATATCACACGACCCAGTCACCCCCAGTAAAGGTAGCAGCGTTTGCCCAACTCCCGGCACCTTTATTGTCAGAACCTCCATGGTTTCACGGAATTAATCTGGCACTGGTTTGAATGTGATGCTGCACGCACATACTCAGTGTATTTCCACGCACTCTAACATTTAAAATTCAGTTCCTTTGGCCATCGTGCTATATGCATGCATCCCACTGATGCATGCATGCATTCGCCAACCTTAAGAAGACTCCTTTCTCTCGCTTGTGAAGCCAGTTGAGGTGCAAGCAGCGGTGCCGTAGCTTCATAGCGCAGTCGAAAACGCGATGAGGGCGGCCCGTACAACCCGAAAGCTAGCAGTATGCTGGGGAGCAGGCAGGCATGCTCACAAAATTGCGACAGCAGCTCCCGACGTTGTGATCGTGGGCGCGGGGCACAATGGACTCATTGCAGCAAACTTTCTGGCCCAGCAAGGACTGAAGGTAAAGTGCCGGACACATTGATGCGCACAGTGCTCGGACTGGCAACACAAAAAAAGAAGTGACAGGTGGCCATTCTATCCATGTGTTGCACTGGCAAGTCCCAGACACTCGCAAGGCATCAACCACCCACTGACTGGAGATTTTTGTCTCGAAAAAATTTTGAAACTTACACTCAAACCACCGCTTGCCCTGTTGCAGGTGGAGGTGTATGAGGAGAAGAGCAGCGTGGGGGGAGCCTGCAAGACAGAGTACCCCTTCAAAAACGCTCCCGGGTTGGGCACATCAACAGGCAAGTAAATCTTACACGAGTTTCCAAGCGCAGGACAACAGCAGCTACCGTATGTCTGCTTCCATTGTACGCTACAAGCAGCTCAACCAACTTGTGTCTTAATACGCAGCAGCTAGTAGCTCTGTGTACCCTGGGCACACTCACAGACGGTGAATACGTCGTGCAAGCATCCAGTATGTCATTGTACACGCTGTTGATAGCATGCTGTGGAGGCCAAAGCGGTGATGGGGCTGCCACAGGCGCCTATCTGCTTGGTGTCATGCCTCCCGAGCTTGTCCAAGTGCTGGGCCTGAAGCTGCCGCTACTGCGAAGGGACCCACACTACTTCCTGCCAACCACAGGTAGGTCCACCCCTTTCACACCAGCAACCCAAATACTGTCAACCGCAGGCTTGTAAGGTAAGCCTGTGCTCCCTGTCCTTGATGATGTAACACACGGGTAGGGATTCGGTGAGGGATGGGCATTGTTGAACCGCCCAGGAGGACACCAAGGCAGCCACGGGTGGCATATCATGCGACATGCTAAAGTACAATACTGACTGTGTGCCATAAGCACAGGCAAATATGTACCCTGCGAAAACAAGTCACAGCAAAGCCAAGGACAGTAACATCCAACCGCGGGTCGAGGTGGTGACTGCACACCAGCATCCCACTGCGCACGGCTGCACCGCTATGTCAGCCACCTAGCTGGCATGCCCGCATGCACACAGAACCATCCCACCTCCCCCCACTGCAGGTGACCGCTACTTGCTCTTTGGGTCGGACCAGGAAGCTACCAAGCAGCAGTTCCTCAAATTCTTCTCGCAGCAGGACTGGAATGCCCACCAGAAGCTGCAGGTGAGGTGGCCGTTGCCCCACGCTCCATGCAACACCACCCCTCTAAATGCATTCATAAAGAATGCATGTACAATTTTGGCGTGCTACGCCACAGTACAGCGGCTGCCAACACGCTACTCCTATACCCTGGGATCGCATTGAAACTCCAACCCAGCATTTCCTCAACCTTCAAATCACATGCGTAGGCTGAGATCAGCGCCATGCGTGATGACGTGGCACCCGCCATGCTCAAGGAGCCAATGTCATTGGAGGAGACTGCCGATCGCTACATCCGGGCCCCACTGCAGTCGACATTCGTGGACCTGTGCCGCCAGCCTGTGTCCCGCTATCTCGAGCGGTTTGAGTTCAAGAGCGACCTTCTGAAAGCCATGTATGCGGTGACGGACGGATTCTCGGGGTTGACGGGGACGTGGGAGACCCCTGGGAATGAACTTCCTGGTGCACAACATGGTAGGTATATATTTGAATAGGTGGTACAGCTGCGTAGCAGTACTGTTTTGGTGCAAAGTAGGTGGTGTACCCATGTAGATGGTATCGCTGTTCCTCGGCAATTGTCTGTCGCACCCTTGAGGCATGTTCCATGCGCTGTGGCTAGCCTTACCAACAGTAGCCAAACGCTTGCTTGTGAGTATTTTGTGGCAATGTCTCGTTTGCACCTGCAGTGTCGCCTACCTGGCAGCGATGGCACGTGGATGGTGGTGAAGGGAGGCATGGGTACCGTCACGCAAATGCTGGCAGCACGCGCATTGGAGCAAGGGGTCACGATCCGCACCGGCAGGTAAGCAACTGGTGGAGCTTATAATGCTGTTAATTTTGGCGACCATATTGTGCACGTCACTAGCCACACATCAACCGGGGGAGATCCCATACTGTATGGAAGTATGTTTGTGACGGGCAAAACCACACTGGGGTGCCTCTGTGCACAACCATATGTGCAATAGCATGGTGATACCTGATCGTTGGTCGTGGTTCAATTCACCGCCTGCGTGCACGCCATTCACACATGCCCTCTCCCCTTACTGCCCCGTGGACCACCTACTTGCAACAAATGCGTAATTGCAACGTATGCTCCCTCCCCCTGCAGCCCTGTGGACCATGTGATTGTTGACCAAGGTGTGTGCAAGGGTGTGGTGCTGAGCAGCGGCCAGGAGGTGCGGTGCAATGTGGTGGTGGCCAATGCGGATCCATTCCGGCTGCAGCAGCTGGTGGGGAGGGACAACTGGCCACAGGAGTTCAATGCAAAGCTAGATGGCATGAAGCGCGATGGGACGACGCTCAAGGTGGGGATGGCGTGTTGGTGGCAAAGGAGAGGGTAGTGTGTTGCAGGGGAAGGTTGCGTGGTTGCGTGCAATGCTGTGTGGGTGCTGGGTGGGAGGTGTGGCAGGGGAGAAATCAAAGTGGCTGACTAAGCAATTGCGTTGTACACTGTACACTGTACAGTATGCGGGATGCCAATTGCGACACTGACTGTACCAGCCTGGTATGACCAGTGCCGGTCCTGCCTGCCTGCCTTCATTGATCACGTGCATTCAAAGTTCCTACAAAGTTGGCTTGTTTGCCCCTTGGCAGGTGAACCTTGCCCTGAAGGACCTGCCCACCTTCAAATGCCTGCCTGAGCGCCGCGGCCAGCACTACACCACCACGCACCTGCTGCCCGACGAGCATGTGGTTATCGATTCACTCACGCAGGTCAGTAGTCTTGACTAAGGGCATCCAGTCTGGTAGTTGCAAGTATTGGTGGTGCAATGTGATGTGTGCACGCGGGCCTGGTCATGCCAATGGCGGTCATGGGAGAATGCATTGATGAGATTTCAAGCGTCGCGCATGATGGTCAATATCCTAAGTTATGTAATGAATCCAAAGCTGTCAACTCATCCCAACCATGTTACTGGCGCTGTGTCCTGGGGATCCCTCCCAAACGTTGCAACCACAGTCCCTGGTTCCCTTGCAGAGCTTTGAAGACGTTGCGGCGGGCCGCCTGCCATCTTACCCAGAATTTCTGGCAGAAACAACTCATCTTGAAAATGGATTATTGACAATGAAATTATTGCATATATACCATGTGTCATTGAGTCAGTAACTATTATTTATTTTAATTGCAAAATCAAAATTCCAACCACGATTGTATCCCCTTGCAGAGCTTTGAAGACGTTGCCGCGGGCCGCCTACCAGAGTTCCCCACCATTGAGTGGTACCTGCACACCACTGTGGACCCCAGCCTCCAGGACGACCAGGGCCGCCACAACTCCGCCCTCTTTGTGCAGTGGGTGCCCTACGAGCCGGAGGGAGGGTGGGAGGCAAGGGAGGAAGGCTACGTCAAGCACCTGCTCAGCATATGTGACCGGTTTGCTCCAGGTGCGTGCATGCTGTGTGTGTGTGTGAGAGTAGGGTTTGGGGTATTGTAGTGTGCGCCAGGTGCTGAGGGCTCGGGGTTTAGGGAGCGCTGTGCGGCGCGTGTAGGGTCTAGGTGTCAAGGGTGTGATCCAGCTGTGTGCAATGCTGATCTAAATTTCTAGGGTGTAGGGGGAAGGGTCTTGTGTTATGAATAGGGTTTATAGTCAGGGTTTAGGTTGTTATGTGCTGTGTGCACACAGGCTGCATGTGTATGTACATGCCATTGCTGGCTGGGCTGCCGCACCCTGCATGTATCCAGCCCAAGCCCAGAGCAAACCCTAGCAGGAAGACCCTAGGAGGATCTTTGCACAAATGCACTACTAAGTTCCCGCGTACCAATTCCGGTATGCAAAATTCCCAGCTACATCCTCCTGCGCATTGCAGGCACCTCCGACCTGGTGGTGGACACATTTGCGCTGACGCCCCCCAAGATCGAGGCGCATTTCGGCATTTCAAGGGGCCACATCCACCACGTCGACAACTCCTATGGCTTCGACCAGCGCTTCCCATATGCCACGCCCACCGAGGGCCTCTACTCGTCCTCAGCTGGTACCCACCCGGGGGGCTCTGTGATGGGGTGCGCGGGGCACAACGCTGCCGCGCGTGTGGTGAGGGACATGGGGTTGAAGCCATGGTGGCCCACTGCGTAGGCTGCGCTTTTAGGTTCTTTTAGGGTCCATGTGGGCCGTTCTGGACCGCCCTCCACAGGGCTGGGGTGCGAGGTGGAGCCTTGGCAGAGGGTGTTGTTATGGCGCTGATGGGCTCTGGCCGCTGTGCGAGTGGGGCACCCAAGCTGTTTAGGGTTTAGGGTTTAGGCGGGCGGTGTCTTGGGAGCTGGCCATTCAGGTGGTACTATGCCACGTATTCATGCATATTGACTAAGTTTTGTTTTTCTTCTTTTTCTTTTTTCACATATGCATTCTGCAACTGCCGTAACTGCATTGCCTTGCCGTGCCACGCCATGGAGCATGGGTTCAAGGGGTGCAAAGCCGACACTGGAACAATTTACTATGTGCACAAGCGTGACTCTTGTGATTGAGCCTCAGGCACTGGGTCGTGGTCTCGTTGACGTTGAACTTGCATAGGCTGTAGCCCCCAAGATGTGCTGGCTCTGAGGCTGTAGGCTGGGCGTTTGACCCTAGGGCCGGTGAGCTGGACCGACACCTGGTGGCCTGGCAATACGCTGAGCCGCGGAGGAGTTTGCGTACCAGCTGTAACCTTGCGTACCCATGCCTGTCCTCGTGCGGCTAGTAGTACCCAAACATATCCTATCTAGCCGTATCTTGTATCAGTAGTGCCTTGGGAAGGTGTCTACAGTGCACTGCAGTGGGCAACCTTGCAATGCACACTGTACTCAGGCTGTCGTGTGCAACTTTTCGGGGACTCAATTTGAGCAGCCGCCGTGAGAGTTCAAGCAGAGTGGTGTGTTTGCAATACGACACCATACCTGAAGTACCTGGTTTCCGACAGGATTGGCTGCAGACCTGTTGACAACAGCTTCGGGAGCTCGCATATTGAGGCTAGGCACAGTTGAGGACTTCGTGAGAGACCCGCGAGGTAATTGGGACGCGTCCAGTGGATAGCAAGTATACCCGACTTGTAAGGAAAGAGAGACGTCATTCTGACGTTGTCAATGGGACGCAGGGTGGGTTGGAACTGCTCATGCTTGCATCGCCAAAATGCATGCATGCATTGTGGTACTCTCCGTGTCGGCAGGCCCTCCTGCCCTTGTTGCCTGGTCAAGAAGTAAAATTCATACTGTGCGGAATACCGGATACGAGTTGTGTTCGACCAGCGGCAGCAGGCAATGTAGCACATGCCACGTTGCAATTGTACCGGGCTATTGACCCGGACGCTGTTCCTGTCGAGGTCGCTATGCAAGCCACCTGACGTCAAGACCTGTGCTGTTTGTGTCTCCATCAGATGAAAGATCTCTCCTGTGCACACCAGCGGGTTGTGGCTTTCCACTGTGGTGATACCATGTGGTATACCATCACCCCTTGAACGCATAGTATGGCTCACAGTTTACAACCTATTCAACTGGTGTGCTTTGCAGATAGACAGGATGCGCTAGCTGTGTGCCGCCACCATTGCACAGGGTGCTAGCATGGCAGGGAGAGAGTGGGGCGTCCTTGTCCTTTCTTGCCTCCTCATCACTTCCCATGCCACGCTGCGTGAATACCCGGATGCACATCCAGGCCGGGCCCTGCTTCAGGGTTCCTCACTCCCCTCTAAGGACCGCATGCTATCCTCTCCCTATGACTGCTCTGGCTGGCCTGAGGCCCGCGTGTATGAGGAGGGCCAGGTGTGGTTCACACCGGAAGGACAGGTGAGCGATTTTTTTATGGGAAAGGAGTGGAGAATTGATCCTTTTGTTGTACAGGTGTTGCTGTTGGAGAATTGACCGCAGGTTTGTATATCAGACACTGCTTTACCTACGCATGCCGCTGGCGTAAAGTACTGCTCGTAATCTGCATACACGCAGTCATGTGGCATCCGGAATCCGAGCGATCTCTTGTTGTTGTCTTGCAGAGTGTTGGGGCAGGGTCGCGGCGCCTGGTGGTGAGTGGGTGCATGCCCCAGGGACAGAATGTCACCGGCGTCATTACTGTGGACATACTGGTGCAGATGGTGGCAGCGGAAGGCTTCCAATTGTCCAAGGTGGAAATGGAAATCTAGTGAGTGGAAACTGTGCTGCATTGGGCATGGCTTGTTAGTGACAGCACCGGCAAGCCAGCCAAGTTCTACTGTCTCTTGTGTAGGACAGAGGTATGATACGTTGTGACCACTGGAGCTTTGCAAGTCATGTAGGCAATGTGGGCTTCCATGGGAATGATTTTGATGCCTTGTGAAACCACTGGGGTTCGGAGTCACATGGAAGCTGCCCCAGATCCCAGCATGGTTGCTGCGTGCATGCTGCATTTACCATGCCACCAAGATTTCAGTGCTGCACCTCAGCTGCACCATGTAACCCTGCAAAGCCCTGATTGCATCCATGCTTGTCCTGCATACATGCGCTGCACAATGTGTATGCACTGCACAGCACTGTATTTGTGCCCGCAGTGATCCGATACTAAACGGGGTGCAACCAATCATCACTGTCGAGCCCAAATATGTGTGTCCAGGGCCAGAACTCTGCAAGGTGAGGAAAATGCAATGTGGGTATCTGTATTACGATTGCCGAGCACCGTGCAATGTGAGAGTATTATTGCAAGATTTTACATGGTGTTCTGACAGTCGGACTTTTTCATGGAGCCAACCAGATTTCAAATGGAAATCCAGGAATTGGAATTTGAACACAAGAACTGCACATCGACCCCTTCCATTTCATTTTTTGACAACCAAAGAACAAGAGATTCCAACTACAATATACATATTCAAGCCAAACACTACCAATGCCATGTCATCAAGTAGTTAATCCTACTTCACTGACTCACGCCCACCCACTGGCTGCAGCTTGTATACCGCTTGTCCTATAACTCCAGCGCCCTGGAATACGATGGGTGGTTCTCTCTGGCTCTACGCGCATCCATCCTCCATCCCAAGTGGGATGACCCAAATCCCCGGCAGACAGCAGACATTCGCAGCAATGTGAGGATCGTGAATGGAGGAGGGCGGGTGGTGCGCAATGTGGGCTGGATTGCGCGCGATTCCATTGCTGGGAGGACAACCTCCTCGTGGCCCCGGAACGCTGTGGCTGTAAACTGGTAGGTTGCTGTGAACAAATGAGTTGGATGTAGAGATTGCCAACCACATGGATGCACTTGCCAACTGTCTTTGCAGCGATAAATTCTCAATCACCAAGCACTTTGTATTTTAATCTGGAGTGTTGACATCACTTTCATTTCCTTCTAGAGTAGCCTCCATCCACCTCTTCTGTCATGATCATTCGATTAAAAATGGAAATACAAGCAAACGTCTTCTCTGCCACTTCAGGGATGGTAACCCCATCAACGTGAACACCCCAGACTCTGTCTCAGCCAACTGGACCTCACCCCTTCTCAGAACGTCTACCAACACCCCTAGCATCGTCAATGTCACCCGATCCCTGGTCATTGTGGACGCTGATCCAAATGGCACAGTCAGCAATCCGTCACAAGTAGTGCTGGACAGGCCAGGATCTTTGAGTGGTTTTGCTGGTGTGGTGCAAACCTCGCTGCTGAGCGATGGCATGCACACGCTGTACATGCGGGCAGACTCGTGCAGGGCTCCTGGGGTCATTGTGGAGGGGAATGGGAGCAAACAGTTCCTTGGAGGCACAGTATCAAGTACGTTGGGCAGAATGCAGAGCCTTACATTTGTATTCAAATTCGCACAAATGAACAAATGTATTGTGCGAGCCTTGGGTCAATTGCATATCATGTGCATGTAATGACCTTGACATTGTTTCAATCACCTCATTTTGATAAGTATCTTTCAGTAATCATGCCCAATGATTCTATGCAGGTGTGGTTGTCATCCCATTCATGGTGGACAACGCCATGGCACGCCCCCCTCCCCCTGCCCCTCCGCCACCACCACCCACCCCACCACCACCTCCCTACCAAGACCCAGCGCTCTCCCCCCTGGCCCGAATGATGTCCACCCCTTTTGACTGTTCTGGCTGGCCTGAGGCACGTGTCTACATGGAATCGCAGATCTGGCTAACACAAATGGGCAAGGTGAGAAGTTATATATGCCTTGACCGCTTCTGTACAGGCTGTTGTTTTCCAATGCAATATGGTACATGCTGTGGCGCTGTGGTTGGAAACCGTGGTAATCGAGTGATGTGTTTGATAGCACCTAGGTGCTATCAATCAGCTGACAACCATTGAGCTGGGCTGTGATTTGTCATGCGCAGGACATAGTGCTCAATTCCATCCACCTACATGCGGGCAGCTGCTACCCCCAGGGCCAGAAGCTGCGGGGCCTATTTACAATTGATGTGCTCATTCAAATCCACCAAGCAGTCAATTTTACCCTGACAAATGTATTCGTAAGTTTCAGGTACAGTGCGTCTAGCCCGGTGTTCAGTTGATGTACAGATACAGGCAGTGCATGGTGCTGAGGATTGCTGTCATTACACAGTTGTCAATGTGTGAACTTCATCCCCTTGCTGTCGCAGGGACGATGAAGACATGAAGTTTGAGACACGGTTTAACCCGCAATGGACGTGTGTAGGTTTGGACAACTGCAAGGTGAGCACTCAGGATTAAAAATGCAATTGGATGATCTGATCATCTGATCAAGGACTAATTAGAAATAATGCAATTAGTAAGCGTGCAATTGGATGCCCCTTGTCCTGCAGACTGTGTACCGGCTGTCTCTGGATACAACTGCAATCCCAGTGGATGGCTGGATGCCCGTGCGTGCAGGGGGGTCCATGGTGCGCCCCCGTTTTTCCAACCAAGTGCGCTTTCAGAGGTCATCACAAACGTCTACTTGGACAATGGTGGTGGCCGGCCGCTCACACAAATCTCAGTTCCATTGAGCGGCAGGGCGGAGAGTAGGAACATCGGGTCGGATCCTTGGAGCTATGTGGATGCGATATGGTAAGTGGAGTGTGCGGTGGACCAGCTGAGTGTGCCTTTGGCAGCAGGGTTGAACCCTGCAGTTTTCAGCTGGGTGTGCGTAAATACATTAATTTTGACACTGCGCAGGCCTCTGCGCAGGCCGTAAACAGTTATTAATGCGCAGTGGCCCTCACTAGTACAGTGTATAGGATAGCACTTTAGGCGAGTTTTAGCAGCCTCGAACAAAATGAACAGCTATACCATGAAAATACATGCAAACATATCCGTACCTCACACGTGCCTTGCTGCAGGTCTGGTGATACCGTGATCGATGACAGTGCTCTCCAATCAGTGTCTGCCAACTGGACCACCTCACCTATCACCACTTCCACCAATAGAGACACAGCACCTGTCACAGGGAGCTTCATTTCTGTGGACCCAGCATTCCATGCAAACCAGCCATCCAAAGGCACTGTGGAGCTGGACATCGCAGCTAAAATGTTCAGAACCAGAACCATCGTCGACACCACAAAGTACAAGAAGGGGATGCACAAGCTGTTCATGCGCACGGATTCCTTTGTGCCGCCTGGAGTCATCAATGGCAGCAGCAAATTCAATGTGTCGGACAACCCCTTCCAGGGGGGCACGGTGTCGGGTACGAGCTGTGGCATCCATGCAAAGGCAAAAAATAAAAGGCTTTCCCCACAGCGCCATTACCATGTGCGTTCCTCATTGATACCTTGTATATAATGCACACACATAACCCCAGTTTGCAACAACTGCCCTGGGTTTGCAATTTCTGCACCTGCATTGCGTCCTGATATTGCACGGCAACTGCTAAAAGTTAGGTCACTAGTACTAATTAGTTCTGGCAAAACTGCTTTCGGGCCCTGCCCAGCCAACATCATCCCCTTGGATGTAATGCGCCTTGTGCCATGTTTTCAATAGGTATTCTGCCACGTCCACCGCCACCACCACCATCGCCACCACCACCACCAAGACCATCGCCGCCACCTCGGCCACCCCCGCCGCCACGCCCACCGCCACCTCCCCCGTCACCTCCGCCACCGCCCCGTCCGCCACCGCCACCCCGGCCACCACCACCGCCACGCCCTCCGCCTCCACCGCCATCGCCACCACAACCGCCCAGTCCCCCACGCCCACCACGTTCACCACCTCCAGCACAATGATTGTACATGACTCGTGTAACATGACATGTCACATGAGCCTTACTGACACCTGGCAGGAGCCACCAACAACCAGGAAAGGGGTACTGTCATGTGCGCTGCAGTTTTATGCAGCATGACAATATGATATTATAAGCCCTTGAAGGCCAATGATTGCAGTAAGGTATATAATTTGGGATCAAACGCTGCAAATGCCAAATGCTGATAATTTCTTGATCTTTTTTGTAGGATAATTTCATGCTTTGTGATCCACGTTTTTTGGTGCCTCTGGCTAGGTGGAACACCCTCCCCCCCAAGGCCTGTGTTGTACCCCCTTGCTGACAATACTAATTGGCGCACAGCTGTACGCGACGCGTTTGTATGCATCATGATCAATATGATGTTACGTAAAATTTTCACATTTAATTTGAAATAATATCGCATGCCCGCCTTTGAATCTTAATTTTATCTTAGAAGTTCTGAGAAGGCAACAGCGGGCCGCTTGCGGCAAGTGACTTTCATTGATATCGCCACATGTGCAATGCATTGGATGCATGCAAGAATCGTGCATGCCTTTCAACCAGCATGCAACAGTCCAAGACAATCAGGACATAATCGGTTATATTATTGATAATAATATTATGCAATTCATTAATTGCTTGGTTCCCTATTCTTCAATCTGACGCAGTGCGCACATGATCATCATGCACATCATGCGCATGATGCACGCCGTGAAGGAGTTGGCTGAGCAATCAGGAGGATCAGCAAATATCAAGAACCTTAGTAGGAGGACCTACTAGGGCAGTTATTGTAAGTGGCAATGATTGTAATTGAATTACAATATTGATGTAACGCGCATATGGTAGTCTGAAACAAACAGTTGCAAGCCTTGGCTGCAGCACTGGCAGGCCCAATCAACATTGAACTCCCCAAGATCCTTCCTAAAAACAGGGAACCCAAACAGCTTGACCATGGTTTGCAAATGGGGTACTGCGCCCATCTCTAGGCGCTAATAAACAAAAAAAACATCCGCTAGTGTGCTGTTATTTGACAGCTGTGTCCTATCCATAAGTCATCCGTCAACAATCTGAAAATAAATGCTTCGCGCTTTCCATGCTCATGGCGTAAACACGCCATTTGCTGCCCAACTCCGACTCATGACACTAAACAACTCGATGTCCCTCCTCCACATGCAGCAAGAGAATTCAACCCATCCAGCATCGCCACCATATCCACCCGCCGCCGCTGTCAGTGATGACAACATTGATGCTGCCTGTCAGTGTTTGCATGTGATGATCCCGTTCTCGACCAGATGGGGGACTTCTGCTGCCAGCCAAGGTGCCAGTCCAAGGCAAAGTGCATGCGCTGCTCCAAAGTGAGGACTGCACAGCAGCAGATGCTGGTTATAAACCACTATGTGATAAGCTTGTTCAGTGTATGCTAAATTGGAGAGAGCATTTCATGTGATATACTGACAACGCTGCCAGCTGCACGTCTTTCTAATGCATTTGATTGCTGATCAAACCAAAGTACATAGTAGCTTGCCTGTTCTTTGCCCACAAAGGCTTGAAGTGTATCGTTAAGCAGATCTTCCCCCCCCGGTACATCTTTGCTGTCTTGCCATCCAGCTCAGGAATCTCGATCTCTGGTGCTGTGGCGGGGTATGTCGCAGGGATGGCAAATTGGAAGTCAAACTCGTACTTGAGCAGGTTGTGCACATACCAGCACTTCCCAGTCCAATGTATGCCATCTTTGCTGGCGTTGATCGTGAACCAGTCCGAGTCATTGGCTTTGTTCAGCTGTATGTACTTTATCAGCGCCGTGAGTTCCTGAGCAACAAGAGAAAATCAGGGCTATACGTTCCAGCACCAATCAACAAGCATTGTTCACGGTTGGCACACCGAATAAGCCTCTGCTGTATCCATACCTCTTTTAATCGTGCTTGCCACAGCTCCTTGTCCCGAGGCCCAGCTTTCACCTACAGCAGACGCGTGTACAGTTCAATTGCCACTAAATCTTCATGATGGGTATAAGAGAATGCATCTTTCAGTCACCACAGGTGAAACACCCCGGACGGGTAAAACATCCCATCATGGGAAACCCTGACCAGCATATGCATGCGTTCGATAAAACGGCACCAAGGACGCTATTCCACACCAAGGTCATATTGAGAAGCTCAAACAGGCATACTCACAGTCAAAAGAGGTATTTTTCTGACTGTGTCCCTTGTGGATGCGTCCCAGGATTCCGCCATGCTGCTATCAGATCTGTGACCTGCTGATGCTCCAAGACGGATGGGGAAACAGCCCCTGGGGTGCTTGAAACCAACTTCTTCTCAGTGGCTTGTAGCACAACAGCTTTGGCCTCAACACCAGACTGCAAACCTGACAGGAGAGCCAAGCTCTGGTTGCCAGCAGTCAATGAGCTTTACCACTACGTACAGATGCTACCCACAAACGTCAGTCGTGACAACCAAGCCCTGCTAAACAACTAAAGGCTGGCAATGCGCCGATATATGGTCCGTAGACAAACGCATGCATATAACATGCATGCAACGTGCCCTCGTTTCACTCCCCGCTTTCGTATAACATCGAACGCACACTTTGGAACACCATGCAAGGGATGGGGGTTTACTGCTCAAAGCCTGAAGTTTCTCCTGCACCTTTCCAAAACCCGCGGCCTTGCACTGACGTCTGCCGGGCAAGAACTTCTCTGGCCTGCGGCGCTGCAGCATCCAGCCATTTTGGCACTGCACCCTCACTTGCCAGGCAGGCTTTGGCGTGCACGCCTTTACCCCAGCAGCCTGCTAACGTAGAAGAGTGAACCAGGTCTGCTACGTGCCCTCATCTGGTTTCCTGACTTTGTCACTGCTGAAGTGTCCGTGGCATGTCCGCCCTCGGCAAGCCACGTGCTTCATGTTGTGCGATGGCACGATGGTTTCTCTGCACCTAAGTAACTTCTAATCCAACTGGGCAATTGCTTAAGCTGGGATCCTTGTCGTTGCAGCTTTATGTACTTACTTTGTGCCTTTGGTCTTGCAGGCCTCTGAGAGTCTCGTCATGGCTCCAAAGGTACGCTGCACCAACTCCCCCATTGCATGCACCTGTGCCCAACAACCATGCTGTACCACAGCAGCTCCAAGAATGCCACAGAAGTGGTTCATGCGTTTACCGTGTATCACGCGCCACCTCCACTTGCAGGGCTTGCTGAGGCTGTTCAACCCTGTCATTGAGTGGGCAGCAGTCAGATACCAGGCAGCAGTTGGGGCAGAGCTCAAGAAGTATGGACTTCGGTATGACGACCTGTATGACCCACAGCTCAACCTGGTGAGTTTTCCTTTGAGTTACAACCTGGGAAGGCAACCAGGCAGGGTTGGAAAGGTTGTAGTGGCTTGTGAGCTGGTTGGGTTGACATCACCATGTATTGTATAGGATGTTGATGAGGCGCTGAGGCGCATTCCCGAGGAGGAGGTGGATGCACGCAACCAACGACTGAAGCGGGGGAGTGACCTGTCCCTGAAGCACAGTGAGCTGCCCAAGGAGATGCAGGCTAAGCAGACGCCATGGGCATTCTACCTCAAGGTATGTGTAGTGCGTGATCGTGTGTAGTGCGTGATAGCTGTGGGTGGCAAGCACCGCCACGGCTAGCCCACAGGCAGTTGAATATTCACACACTGTTTCAAGTACAAATATGATACAACTGCCAAGTGCTTTCAAGCGGTTCACACTGCGAACCTGCCCTCTGCCTGACTGTTGAGTGGTCTATTTGCAGGACACGATTGAACAAGTAGAGGCTGACATGAAGGAGAGGACGGCGCTTGGTGCTGGGAAGCCCTATGACAGGCATCTTCCTTGAAGACTAACTTGTTTGTTTGGGACACTGGTGTTGCACCTGCATGCAGCCGCAGTATGGTGCTTTCAAGTAGCATTGTGGGTTTTGTAGCCAGGCATTTGCGGTGACAAGTGTGGCAAGCGTGATGCGATAATCCCAGATATTACGACACGCTCAACATCAGTCACTTTTCCTCTTATCGCTTTGGGCCTGTAGTGTGGGCTGTGCTTGCGAGCCAACCCAGTTGCGACCCTTCCTTCAAAGCCTGTAAATACCGATACTTGCTACGGGGCACAGCCATCTGTGAGCACTGTGTGCTGCAGTGGGCTGCTCTTGGGGCAATACTTCACCCTTCACTTGCAACCTTCGAAGGGCGCTTCAATTTAGGGGGATGCATGGATAGGGTTGAAAACCCCAAATTAGGGTCCCGGCAGGCAAAGACTGGTGTGCGCGCAAACCTAGAACGAAACGAAGATAGGTGTCAGCGTGGGAACCGACGTGGTCTTACAAGAAGTGGCGCCCTGGTCCTGGCCTGTGTAGCCTGGCACGCATGCATAAGCTATGACAAGTAGTTGCCAGAGTCTGTGTCGCTAGCCTAGGTGGGCAGCAGTCTGAACGCCGTGCCAGAGAACCCGCACACAGGTCACTGGTGCTATGCAATAAGTTTGATCTGCAGCAGAATACCGTTTGGTGGCTTTGCGTACTGTTTTTGTTGAGTGGCAAAGCGTACATATGCCTTCAACCTGACATTGTAAGTTTGTCTACCACAACGATAACTGCACGGGCCCCAGATATTTTCACGCTCGTCGACAAAAGCAGCACCCCTGGTGGAGCATTGGGTCATATAGCGTGCCTCGACTGTTCAAGCGCTGAACACCGTCGAGTCGGCTACTAGCCCAGGGCCAATGCTCCTACGGCAGCCGACAGCCCAGGTCAGGCAGCATGGGTTTGAACGTCGGCATCGTACCCAACTGGGAGCTACCTTGACGGCTTCAGCTGGAAATGCCACACCAAAGTTCTTGCAGCCTTCCACGCCCAACAACCTCAGCAGGCGTGGCATATTGAGCAGGGTTCCAGGCCGCTCGGGGGGCGTATCCCACCAAGCTGGGAGTGGGTTCAGTGGTAAGCATGAAGGTCCCAACCAAGCTTAATGGTGCAAGTCAAGCGTGTACCTGGTTATGCTGCAGTGGTTCTAAGTAGTTTCCAGCCCCAAAGTCTCCTCCTTGGTTTGAAAAACGAGCTTGAAGGAGGCATGTTGGTTTGCCCTCAACCTGTAGGGAGGTACAAGAGTAGGGACCAGGAGTTGCTGGTTCCTTCAAGCAGCAGCGGCCCAGCTGGCACCCACCCTGAGGATGGAACAAGCAGCAAGCCTGAGCCAGGTCCCAGCGAGGAAAAGCCCTCCTGGCTGAGCCTGATGCTCATCCTCCCCTTGGAGATAGCGGGGGTTTTGTCCAAGGAGAATGCGCGCTACCTGGCCAAGCGGCGCAGGAAGAGGTGGTGGAGCAGGTCGCCATGGCCAAAGGTGCTGACTGCGCCAACCTGCATGTAACCTCACAGAGTTGCATGTGCACAATGCCATCATGATGATGTGCGTGACTAACATTGCTGCATTCACTCCATCATGCCGTGAATTGTGGTGGGGAGCAGCTGTATTTTGGGACACTGTTGAGCCCAGAAGGTGCATAGTCAACCACCTTCTCAAACTGTGGCGCATGGCATGCCCTAGGTCCCTGGCGATACCCTAGAGGAGGTTCACAAGGAGCTGGTGGAGGCCGCCAGCCCACCGGTCAGCCTGTGGGCCAAGCTGCTACCCCTGGGGCTCATCTTCTTCTGCGCAACCTTCAACCTGACCATCCTCCAGAACCTGAAGGACGCCATCATGGTCACTACAGCGGGGGCGGAGACCTTGCCCTTTCTGGCGTCCTTCTGCGTACTCCCCGCCTCAGTCGGGTTCTTCATGTTCTACGGCAGGTGGGGACAGGGTGATGGGTGCTAGGCTCGTATCCCATGGTATGACTGCGCCAGCAGTTGTCACTAGTAGCAGCGCCAGCAGGCTATAGTACCTGAATCTTAATGGATGCTTCAATGCGATCCAGCGTTGCAGCAAAACCAGCAGCCTGCCTGTTGATTTACTAAACTCCAGTCAACATCACAAACTAGATTCACATAGTTCTTGATGAAGGGCATGGTGTGCCATAGTGTGCGTCTAAACAGTTCCAAAACCCAACTACCTGCTTGTTGTCCTAGGATTGTGGAGGCCCTCCCAAGCAAGGCTGTGTTCTATGCATCCATCATGCCGCTGGTGGCCTTCTACATCTTCTTCGCATCGGTGCTCTACCCCGCGGCGCCGCTGCTGCACCCGGCAGGTGAGTCAACAGTGTGCCGCAAATGGATGCATGTGGCATGGGCATGTGGAGAAGGCAGCCCTGAATGACAACCTGGATGGCATGGTTTGGGCGCATGTTGACATGGATTTGGCAGTGTAAGCCATACCTGGCCGGCCATGCCGGTCCTGGTGTGCCATGTGCAGGAATTTTGGGGATGCACTCTCCTCGTCATTCAAATCCATGGCGGCATGCCCACACACCTCCAACAATCCGCGCAACCTGTCAGCAACCAACCCCATCCCCTCCACTGTCCGCAGTCCTGTACAACTTCCCCCCATTCCTTACCAGCCCACCTGCCACTGATACTGCATGCCATCCCCCCTTGCCACAGGCCTGTACGATTCCTTTGCGCACATGGTCCCCTCGGGCCTGCTGGGCCTGCTCAAGGTGGTCCAGAACTGGACCTTCTCGCTGTTCTTCTGCTTTGCCGAGCTGTGGGGCAGCGTGGTCATCAGCGTGCTGTTCTGGTCGCTGGCCAACGACGCCTGCACGGTGCGTGCCCTGGGCGTGGTGTAGGGCTGGTAGCTAATGGCTGGTAGTGAAGAGGATGGTTGTGGATTGTGAGCTTGCAGTGGACATGTTTTGCAGGTGCTTGACAGTTTGCATTTCCAGCACCTAGCATTATTTTTGTCCTGCTTGTCCTGGATTCCCAGAGGTAAAAATTCACCTCAGGGCATCGATGAAGATCTGGCCCTGAAGCAAACATCGCCCCAGCATGGTCTCACCAAAAACATCATGCATAATCATCACAGCGTGTCACATTCGGTGGCGGCACAGACTGCTGTAGCTGCAGACTACCGTGGCCAACCAAACCCTAACCCAAACCCCAACCACACACCCTGCCCTAGATCGATGAGGCCAAGACGGTCTACCCGCTGATGGGCATGGCTGCCAACGTGGCGCTGGTGATTGCCGGCAACTACGTCAAGTACATCAACAGCATCGCCCTCAACTCCACGCTCACCTCGCTGCGCTACCTGGTGGGCAGCGTGGTGGCAGTCACAGTGGTCATGTTCGTGGGGAAGGTGAGCGGTGGAACAGGCTGGTGCCAGGTTGCTAAAAGACATTGAATGTACTGGATGTGGGAACACTGTTGCATGCATGAAGAGCGGGTCAAAACAGATTGCAAGGGTCCTAGGGAGAGAAGTAAGGGGAAAGGGATGTGTGAGCGCTATGCAGCGTAGGTGCATGTTGTGAAAGGAGAGGGAGGGAGGAACAGGCAGTGTGGAATGAATCGTAAATCTATTCAACCCACGCATCATGGCTTTTTCCAAGGCATCAGGCCACGGCATGCAGCATAATTAACAATCACCTTGAGCATCGACCTGATCCACACAGCGTCTCATCTGACGATTGCACGCACAGGCGTGGATCGACGAGCGGGTGTGCTGCTTTATCCCTGAGGCCACCGCAGCACCCAAGGGCAAGAAGAAGAAGTCCAAGGGGTCGTTCGCAGAGAGCTTTGCTGTGATGCGGAGCTCTCCCAAGATCCTCAACCTGGCCCTGCTGGTGATTGGCTACGCCATCTCGCACCGCCTGTTTGAGTTTGCCTGGAAGGTGGGTGGCGCATGCCTTGCACCGCTGTACCATGGTGGGTTTGCCTCCTTGGTGTGAGGCTTATATGCGCAGTAGATCATCTTGGCGTGAGTGGCATGGCGCTGGGAACACCTGGGTCCTGCCTTGCCAGCCAGAAGGCAGGTCATTATGCGGCCTGAGTAAATGTTGCGCTTGTAAGTTGGAACTGGCATGGTGTAATCTATATACCTTGATGATCTAATGATGTTATAATTTTATCAAATTGCCTGCATTCTTCATCAGGTGGTTGCATTGGGAGCCAATTTCTTCAAATACTGCCCCCAGCTCATGGACCGCACTGTGCCCAATTTGCACCACGCTACCCCAGCAGCCACCAACTGACAACCCCCCCACCCCACCCCGCGCCCCGCAGGGCCAGCTGCGCAACCTGTACCCCTCCGCCAACGCCTACCAGGGCATCCTGGCGGACGTGTCGATCGCCACCGGCTACGTCACCATCGGGCTCATGCTCACCGGCAAGTTTGTGTTCCAGTACCTGGGCTGGGGCGTGGCGGCGCTGGCCACGCCCTGCGTCATGCTGCTGTCGGGCGGGGCGTTCTTCGGGCTGAGCCTGGCGGCGGGGGCGGGCATGAGCATCGGCAGCCTGACGCACGCGCAGATGGCGGCGGTGGGCGTGGCGGCAGGCGCGGTCACCCAGGTGCGGTGCAGGCGCAGCCATGTTGCTGTGGTGGGGCAGCCACGAGGGCTGTGTAGCCAGGTGCATTCCCTGGTGGTGGGCATGGTTACAGGACAGACACTGGCGTATTATTTTGTTGTGACAGTGCTGCTGGGGATGCATTCTATAGGAGCACACATGCCACTGTTAAAGTACAGTAATCCACAGGTACAGTCTGCACCCTTCAGTGTGTGGGTCATGGATGTGGATGCTGTACAGCCACAGGCCTGGTGTTAAAGAAGCTGTCTGGCATCCAAACACATGGGATACAAACAACAGCCAAAGCAGCTGTCTGTGATCCCTCCTTTGCTTAGCGCACGCCCCCTTGTGCCTGTGCAGGTGTTTGCGCGGTCAGCCAAGTTCTCGCTGTTTGACCCCGCCAAGGAGATGGTGTACATCGAGATGAACAAGGAGGAAAAGTCAAAGGGCAAGGCGGCTGTGGACCTGGTGTCATCGCAGATCGGCAAGTCTGGGGCGTCCTGGATCACGCAGGTAGGTGGCTGTCAGAAAGAAGAAAGAAAGACAGAAACAGAAGCATAATGGGGGAGTTAGGGGGCCACGATCAGCATCGAGCACCACCTAGCCGCCAGATTCCTATGCGTGATTGGCTAGCGCCTCACAGGCTCTGCCTAAGCAATGCTGCTCCCTCCCTGCAGGCCCTGCTAATAGCACTGGGGTCCATCCAGGCATCCATGCCCATCATCACGGCAGTGTTTGGCGCCGTAATCATCGCTTGGATCAACGCCGTGCGCCAGCTGGGATCCACCATCAAGAAGCAGGAGGAGGAGAACCTGGCTCGCAAGGCGAGCGAGCGCGCGGCTGCTGCGGGGGAAGGTGGGTCCATGGGGGAGGTGAAGTATTTTTAATTTACATTTCTTACAAAAACAATAAATAATTGACGCAGCAGTTAAGAGGTGGACACACAGGTGTTGTTGGGCTGCATCATTGAAGATTACACTTTGGGTGGATGGTGGTGGGGATGGCGTGGAGCGCACCAGTAGGTGGACGTATTTGATAGGAGTAATATACCCTCTTGACGGTGTCCCTCCATTACTGTATCCATTCCAATACTGTGTGAAGGCAAGGGAGGCGTGTTGCAGCGGGCATCTGGAGCATGCAATGGTACTGCCATGAATGTCATGTTTCTATATCTCATTCCTTCCCTTTGCACGCCCACGTCATGATCTGTGCCACCCTTTTTGTGATTGCAAATGACGTGCAATGACCCTCACTCCCCTGTTGTAATGGTGGTGGAAATGCATGACCTTTTTTCTGCTCTCGAGCACATCCAGGCACAGTACTGCACACTCTGCCTAGTGTATGATTGACCAGAGGCAATGAGCCCATGACGGCTGGGAATGCCTTTTTGTTTGTTTGTTTGTACCAACAACTGAGTGTATGGTGGTCCATGCAAACAGCCGGCTACCCCTTATCAACCTCCTTTCTTCCGTTGCAGGCGCGGGGTTGGTCACTGCCACTGCCACTGCCACCACTACCTCCAGCACCGACGAGGACATGGAGGATGCAGGGGGCTCGGCCAAGCCCCTGGTGGCGGGACCAGGGGGCGCAGTGGGAGGCATCGGTGACCATGCGGAGGCCAACGGGGGAGCTGTACCTCCACAAGGCGCTGCGGCTGCTGCCGAGGGGGTGCCAGTGCAGGGGAAGCAGGCAGAGTAGCTGGCTGCGCAGACATTTTTTCCAGATACAGGGTCAATGTGAGCGGGAGCAGGTGATGCCCTGCTCTTTGGTGGCGTGTTCACGCCAGGTGCACGGGTGGGGTTTATTGTGGGGATCCTTGGGTTGGTGCCGTGGTACGTGTGAGGGAGTGGCTACTTTGCTTGACATTGAGGGGCAACATCCATGTGAATGAGTATCCATAAAGCAGCCTGGCTCAGGGTTGCGGTGAGAAAGTTGCACTGGTCCACCTCAGTCAGTTGGTCGGGCTCAGGTGCATCCTTTTCCCCAGGTGGGCATGTGCTTTCCTGACCAGCCAGTAGTTTAGGTTGATGCAGCCAGTGCCCCAATACTGTTGCAATTATTGTAGTTTTCGAGCCAAGCTGGCCTGCTAGCTCACCAGGTGGCGCAAGTATTTTACCTGTCAACGCGTGGAGTTCAAAGCTGGATTACTCCCAGCAAATATGTATCAGTACATGCACCTTTGGATGCACCTTTCACACTACTGGATCGGTGCTGCCAGTGAACCAGTGGACATCGTGTATAGACAACACTGGCCTAGCACCTTATCGGGGCGTTCGACTTTGTCACTCAGTTACAATGGAGATGCCTTGTGAAGTTATTATACATTTGCGCACGCCAGTGCAACTAGACCTTGATTTCCATGGGACTATCTTGGTCTCGTAGAGTGACAAAGGCCCGTGTGGATAATCATTAGAGCACGCCAAACAGTCATCTCAGATTACATTTTTTTCAAAGTGTAATGCGGCATGGTTTCGATGTCTGGGGTTCAGGCCGATCCACTAGCCTACCTAAGGTCATTTCAATGAGATGTGTCTGGGACCACCGGGTTGTGACAGAAGGATAGCCTGTTGATGCGGTGAGTGGCTGTGACATGTCAACAAGCAGGTGAGATAATTGCAGAGCAATCTTGCGGGCAATCTTGTGGGGAAATTTCAAACGTGGTTAAACCAGCTTCACCCCCAGTAACCAGCTCTACTTGCTGAGCAAAGAGCCAGACAAGGTGGCGAGGATTGACACGCATGTAACCTTAAAGGTTTGGAACAAAGTTTGGAACTTGACACCTACCAGCATCAAAGTATTGCCACCCCAGCAACTGGCTTTTGTCTGCTTTTTGCCAAAAGCCCAATGGGACGGGTGCCCTATAAACGTTCATTTGCAGGAGCCACAGGAAGATATATTAAAAGCTTTACAAGCTCAACGTCTTCATATGATGTCACGAACTGCCCAGGAACGTGTTCAACAAGTCACACAGATGACCGGAGCGATGATCTCTATAAAGACTAAACGGAAACAGCTCACAAAGAAGCTGCGCAGGCGCCTATACCTCTATGCCTGCACCCAAAACTGTGTACGCAATGCAAAGTGCTGCAAAGTGCAGCGCTCACCCAGTCTGGATGGTGTCACCGTTGGTGGCGGCGGTGGGGTGAACTGTGCATGCCAACAGGTAAAATAGCGATATGCGTAGCCTGTCCAATAGCTGCCTAAAAGCACACAAACAGCGATATGCAGCTGTCACTTTCATTGAGCTAAAAAAGTTCAAAATTCACCTTCAATGAATTCGAAAAGTTTAACATTCAAAAAAGATCATTCTACACTGTATACCCATTTTGCAAAACACAATAACTGCAGTATTCTTCCGCCAATCCCGAATCCACTGTAGTTACTGTGTTTTGCAAAATGGGTATACAGTGTAGAATGATCTTTTTTTAATGTTAAACTTTTCGAATTCATTAACAGCGACTTATGAACTTTTCAAGCTCAATGGAAGTGACAGCTGCATAAGTGCTTTTGTACAACTGGCTATGCAAACGTGCAGATAATCCATGATGCACTACATGCAATGACTGACACTACTGGCGTGCAGGGGCAATATGAAAAAACAGGCCTACATCGGCAACCCCAAACAAAAACGATACAGTGCAACCCCGGCAGTATGGCACAGACAGCGCTCCCTAGTAGTGTCACCACACAACCTCAACCAGCATGTCAGTGCCCAACAATGGACATGCGACAGGCGTTGGCCCCTTGCATTGCGAGAGGCACCCCCAAGCCAAGCTCCCCTGGCTGCTAAGCAAAAGAAAAAATAGCTACGCAGCCTGTGGCTGCTAAACACCATGGCCCCGCCACTGACCAGTGGGGTGACATGTGCAAATCCAGGTGCTTCTAGTCCCCTCAACAGCAGCCGCTAACCCCTGAAACCTGACCCCACACCACCTTGAGGGCAAAACCCTAAACCCTAAACCCTAAACCACTTTGAGGCAGGACCATGCGCATGGCGGGCAGGACTGGATTTGGGCACACCGCCTTGCAACTCACCAGGGGGCCATGCTGCGGGTACCTGCGGTGGCTTATCCCACAGGCGAGCAGCGCCTGTGGAGGGGTGCGGAAGCCGCCCGCTTGGCTGCGCATGCGGCGGCCTTTGATCAACTCCACACAAGTTGCCATCAGCTGGCTTGGCTCTCGCGGTGCTGGCGCAAAGGGGTGTGCGGCTGCGCACCATCAGGCCAAATGATGTCCTCATTGAGCCAGCCTGGGCACCTTGCAACACCCGCAGGGCCCGACCAGTCAAAGTCAAGCAGGCGCACCGCGGCACCGCCCCCCTCCAACCTGCAATGCAGCAGAATGGGCTAGCCAGGGAACTAGAGTCTGGTGTATGTATGGGCGTACCGTATTTGTTCTTTCCCTTCTTGATAATACGGATTTTTTCTTCTGTTTCTGTACGTCAACAATTCTGAAGGTTTAGGGCATTCTGCTAAGCACACATCCTGCATGCATTGGCCATCATGCGGCAGTATCATCCCCACATACTTGGCAGCCTCGCAGCATATGCATGCACCAGTTACCCACCGCCCCGGCCTAACTGCAATCGCGCTGTACCACTTGTAAAAGGCACCCATGTGCTCAACACGTGAACGCCACCACAGTAGATATGTGCAATAACATGTTACTACCAAGCTGGTGAGGATGCAAAGCAGCATGTAGACTTCCTTAGATTTGAATACCAACACCCTGATGTGCCTCACCTGTGCCCTTAGTCTTTGGATGTAGACTCGCGGGCGCATGGCTGGGATTGCTCGGTGGCGCATCACAGCTGCAGAGGGGGGACTCGGCGCACGCAGACGCCTCAGCATGCGCCGGCACTGGTCCTTCTCAGCGGCTAGCTCCACACAGCTTGCGCCAAGGCGAGCGTGGCTGAAGTCAACCCACTTGGGCTGAGGCGCGCACGCCATCAGCTCCTGGGATGAGAATAAAAATAAATAAATAAATAAATATCTACGCAGCCTGTCCTTGACCAAGCGCATTGGTTAAGAAAGAGAATTTAGCACAGAAAAGGGCAATGCCCTCCTGTCCACTATGTCCTCTACCATACCTGGGGTGAGAACCTGACATGTTCAGGGGTGGGGTCTCCATGCAGCACCCCCCGCTCGTGGATGCGCTCCAGGCTGTGGAGCACCCTCTCCTCCAGCTCGTCATCCAGCGCACTCAGCATGTGCACTAGGCTGTATGGCAGCAGCTCCAGTGCAAAGAAGGGCAGCCTGGTTCCGCTGACAGTGGCGACGGTGCCCGACGCGACCACCCGGGGGACGCAGCTGCCTTGCAGATCCAGCAGCTCCTCCTGGTACATGCTGAGCTCGAGTTCCATGCGCCAGCAGGCGCCTTCTCTGTCCCTATCAACTTCTGGCAGCTTGACAGCCGCCGGCAGGCCGCCTACCAGGCCAGTGCGCACAGTGCCTGTGCTGCCAGTGGCCATGATAGTACCCATCTCAAGCTGGTGGTGAGCGGGCGCCGACTGGTTGGTCTCAGCTGACCCGGGCTGCAGCAGCGTGCCTAAGAAGGGGAGTTTGATGGCAAGGTGCTGGCGAGTGACACCGCTCCACGCTTTGGCTCGTGCCAGTTCGCCCACATACAGCAGCAGGGCTATGACGGTTGGCTGTTGCTGAGTCACCAAGGCCGCCTTGGAGATGGACAGGGTCCCAAAACGCAGGAACCAGAAGCACTCATCGGTGTACAACACGCCGTACCCAAGCCCATTGAAATGCAAATGGGAGCAGGCCTGGAGCAGCTGAACTGCAGCCTTGCCAGAGGGCTCTGCTCGGTATTCCTCCAGCAGGCCATATCCCGGCAGCGATGGGCGTGCGTTCCTCTGCTTGCACTCGGCTGCAGCAATCACGTCTCCGCCCCAGGTCCAGACTCGATCAGGCCTGGCTGCAACACCACCATGCGGAGTCACCAGTGGGCTTACTATGGAAACAGTCACCCTCAGAGGTGGCAAGAAGCGCCACAGGCCACCAGCTCAGAGCCAAGCATCGCCTAGCTGGATCAGAAAGGCTTTGCAAAATGCAGCAAACCCAACATGAACCTTGCTACAGACAGATGCATTGCACTTACTTTTCAGCCCGTAGCCGTCTGGGAACGAGCAGAAGTTGATGTGAGCAAGCCCGGGAGCGCCACCCAGCTGGTTTACAAGCTTCCGGAAGAAAGTGGAGTCCATGCAGTCCAGGATGGTCTCCTTAGAGCTGGGTTCCACACTGCAAGGTGACCAGCCGTGGTAGACAGGGCCTGAGTCTCGGCAATTGGCAATAAATGCAAGGGCTGCCTCTTCGATGCCAGCCCACTCCTGTACGTCGTCAGGCACGTGTAGCAAGGCTGCGATTGGAGTGCCGGTGGTGGTGTCAAACGATGGGCGATATGTCAGCGGCTGAGCTGTGCTCCTCACCACCTCTAGCTAAGTCAGTTATTGCGCAGCTGCCGGGGGGACTGCACAGAACCAACAAAGACCCATGTCAGCCTGTTGATGTTTACACCTACGTATGGCATGGTTGCAGTAGCAAGCGCTTGGCGCCAGATAGAGATCAAGAATAAACCTTCAAATTCACTGTAGCTGTTCAGGGTGGCATCGCCAAAGGAAGTGCTGAGTATGGATGCAGTGGGCGAGATAATGCAGAGTTCCCTCTACACAACAGTTCCAAACTGAACTGTGTGAAGGTTGCAGGTGCAATTTAGTTCCTCACAACCCACCCGTACTGTCCGCCATGCTTTCAGCCAGCAGCAAATTTAGCACACCAACCCACCAAAGGAGACAAGAGCCACACGGGACGGAGCCATTCTAATAGCACTCTCGTCACACAGAATACCGTCTTAAAAGTTCATGCATATGGGTCCAGACTCTGAATACGTGGACTCCAGAGTCTGAATACGTTGCCAATATGACAGATGCATGCATGCATATATGTGGGCGCTGACCCCCCGTGAACTTGACCACGCTTTCCAACATCATATGCATGCATATGCCATATGGCAACGTGTTCAGCTTCGCTACTTCCTACAACTGCACGTCACAACAAACAGTTCCTTGCGCCGGGGTCGTTTAAATATTATTTATCCGCTTATGAGGTCAAACCCTGCGGACTTTGCCTCGTGACCACCGCACAGGACCGGACGACCCATTGCCCAACAAAGTTCCCAGCAAGTATGGACGTGTTCAATAAGCTGTACCTCCTACAAGCAACCAAGCCTGTGGCAAAACCAGACAGTACAGATAAACCCTCGAAAAAGGGCAAGGACAAGGCAGGGCCAGCCACAGACTCCCTAGTACAGGAGGAGGCAGCACCGCTCAACCCCTTGTTCAAGGGCCTACAAGATCTGTTCGACCCTCCTCCTCCTCCTCCCCAGAAAATCCAACCCGTGGACAGCAAAAAGACGCCTGTCAGCTCTGAAAAACCCCGCCCCAAAGAGCAACCGAAGGCAGCAGCAGCAGCTGATGGCAGCAATGGCAGCAAAGACAAGGTGGAGCCCCAGGAGCCTGGTCGACCCAAGCTTGTGCAGGAGCTCCAAACAGGTGTGCAGGCGTTCATCAAGGACCTGGAGGATAAGGTGGACCAGGCAGCAGCTGATGACGCGCAGCCTGCTCCCAAGACCACCGCTGAGGTGTCAGCGCGCCTGTACTCGCAGTTCTCAGCAACCACCTCCCAGCAGGTAACACAGACAGGGTGTCTAGGAACCCTTGGTTGAGGTTTTGGTTGACAAGGGCTGCTTGTGAGCAAGGATGGACCACCAAGGCGGGTGCATCGCCCGGTACAGCGCGATTAGCTGCGTGTCAATTGAGTTGTCAACACCGCATTAACTGCGGTTACCTCTCATTGGTTTGCGGTAGCATTTATTACCCCACCTGTGCAGCTCTTGGTGGCCAACAGGAACCAGACGTTTTGCATGTGGCATTGCAGGGAGAAGCACAACAACAGCAGGAGAACGCAGCACCCAGCAAGGTCGCTGACCACATGGTGGGGGTGCGCACAGACGATGAGTTCAGGAACGCAATAGCAGACAGCATGACCAAGGATAAGCCGGTCAGTAGATCTTCGAACACGCTTTCATCGTCACCGCTATCACATTCCACCATGATGCGTTCAACCGTGGTTACACAGCCAGCTGTGCAAATGCCTTGCACCATGCGTTCACGCATGGGCTGACACCAACCCCCCCCCACCCCTGGGGTTTGGTGCCAGCAGCCAGGAGCACTTGCAGCTGCTTCATTAGTGGGCGTCGGGGGCTGCATGGGGCATGTAGCCGCATCTGGGGCAGCATCAGTGCGCTCTGCTTGCAAAGCTTTGTACTCAGGACCTTGCGCGTGTGCCTTGCTGTAGGTGATGGTGCAGTTTGGCGCGACATGGTGTACCCACTGCCAGGAGGCCTTCCCGCACTTCCTCAAAGCCAGCAAGAAGGTGCGGTGATCATGCTACTTGCTTAGGCTGACCCCAGACCCTAAAGTTCTAGGCCAGCCTATCAGGGATAGACCATGTCGCCCCTTCAGGCTCCAGTACTTCTTTGGGGCAAGAAGTACTGCGGCTCTGCCAAAAGGCATGCAAAGTATCAATGCATACACGAGTCGTGTCATCCTGACGCTGTGTGTCCCCCCATGTTGCAGCATCCGCAGCTGGGCTATGTGCTGGCACAAGTGGACTACATGCAGGAGGAAGCCAAGGTGCGGGGGTCAGGGTCAATGGGTGTTCTTGGGATCATAGAGAGGATGGAACGAAACCCAGCGCCATAAGGGGTGATAGAGGCAGCATAGCAGATGCAGTCCCTATGGAAATGTTGTCGGATTCACGATATGCTATTTGAGTGATTTACTAGCAAGTCTGGTATGTTGCTATTACTCTTCATTTGCTTCTCTTGCGTTGCACTGCCACATCTAGAATCACATCAAATGGCCATATGTCCCATGAGATGCTTCATCACTTGAGGTTGGACTGACACCAATATTGTTTTGCAGGAGATTGTTTATACACCCACCTTCTCTGTCTACCGCAAGGGGAAAAAGGTGGGCACTGGGTGTTATATGATGTGCATCCATGTGTCAACTGTTTTACTTTCAGAACCTGCAACATCTGTTTACAGCGTATGTGGCAGAGATGTGTCTTACATCAGAAGGCTCCATGCATGTGCAGCATGTCTTGTCATCAGTATATTGCAGGTCAACAGGCCTGATACTACGGCATTACCGGCAAAGGCATGCAAATCACGTGTGCACAGCCCAATGGATGCCGCCTGGGTACAGGAAGAGTGTTAAAATTGCCAGCGAGTTACTGTAGCACCGATGGCAAGCTTGCTGTGTGTGTAGGTGGATGAGTTCATTGGCATTGACAAGCAGCGCTTGGAGGACCGCATGTGGTTGCACAGCGAGGAAACTGAGTGACGTGGCGCATTCACAAATTTATCTTATTTTTGGAGACAGTGCAGTGCAGTATCAGCAGGTTTTTGCTGGCAGTGATCATGCTGTTGCCAGTGCAAATTCAATTTGGGGGTCATGGTTTATTCACATTCAGCCGAATCATTTTACTTTATATATTGTGCGTCAGCCGGCAAAGGCAAATCTTGCACTTGCGTGGGTTTCAAATGAACCAGTGGCAAATGTGGAAATGACAACGGTGAATGGAAATTGCCTAGAGGCTGTGGGTGACATTGATTTAGGAGGGTAACACACAGCCCTCGTGGGTGCAAAAAGCTCACTGAGTCTCGTGCAAGGCTTTTCCCAAGTACCCCAGGTGGCATGTGCGGGTCTGGCACATAACATTAACAGCACACACCAAGTCTTACAAAAAGGCATTCAATTCATTTCCCAGCGAGAGCACTCTATAGAATATGGTACAAAATAGCATCTCAAAAATGCATTATTATTCCCATTAAATGGCAGTTACTCTTGTACTTCAACGTGACGATCGTTGCATATAAAACATGCAGCACCACGTGCTGGCCATTAAACACTGCTGCACCAGATGTGCAGTCCAGGCAAAAAAATGAAACTGCTAGCAGCTGGCTATGTGTACATTTTGCTACAATCTCATTGGTCACATTGTCAGTGCGCAACGAGAATGATTTGCAATTGTCAATGCCAATTATTCCATGCCAGTCACTGGGGTCAGGTACAGCTCGTTCTAGGGTACGTACGGCTCGGCTGCTGCGACGGTGTGCAGCCACCCACAGCACAGTTCCCACTCTTCCCTTGCTTCTTGCACTGAGTACGCATGACCTCGCCGGAGGCGCTGTGATGTCAGCACCACCAAACAGTCATCGGTACCCAAGCCCATGCTGTACTCCCCATAATTCCCCTTTATTACCACCACGTGGGAGCCTGCAGGTGCTGCTGACCCACCACGGCCCCACTCCGACATCCACAGGTTGGGGTTGATGGGCGCCTCCAGCTGGACGCTGTGCTTGTGGTTGGCCCTCAGCAGTGTGAGGTTGGGCATGACCGGCAGTATCAGTGGCTCCATCAAGCCCCGCATGTCCAGCTCCCGGAGGTTGGTGAGGCTGGCCAGCGCGGGGGTCAAACGTAGCATTGCCCCCTTGCCCCGGCCAGCCTTGCCGAGGAGAGATACCACTTCCAGGGAAGTCAAGTGGTCAAGGGCTGGGAGGACTGCGGTCGCATCCAGAGCCGTGGAGGGAGAAGAAATGTTGAGCTCCTGAAGGGACGTGGGGAGGCAGCCTGGGGGGATATCCACCTCCGTCACTCTCAGATTCTTGAGCTGAGTGAGCTGGCGCAATGAGGTGCCCACTGTCGCATCCTGCACCCTGTTGCATGGATACACATCCAGGCTGGATAGGGCAGGCTGGTGGGCCAGCATCGGGACGTAGTCTACCCCATTCACCTCCACCACTGCCGTGCCCAACTTGGGAAGGACGGGAAGCTGGGGCCACCAGTGCTGGGTGCCGGGCCTTGGACTCGTGACGCTCAGGTAGAGCCACTCCAGGTTGACCAGCGCTGACATGGCGGGCAGGCAGGGCGTTACCTGCTCCGGGGAGCAGCACAGGCCGAGCTCCAATGAACGCAGGGAGGTGAGGCGCAAGGTGGCCTCGAGCAGCTGCCCCGCGCTTTGCCCGCTGTAGAAGCTGTCCATCTTCAGCACGGCAAGGTATGTGAGACACGCTGGGTTGAGGCTGTTGAGCAGTCGGAGCTTGTCCTGGGCTGTACCGTTGAGGTTGATGACACTGGTGGTGGCTGACAGCTTGGGGCATGCCCAGTCCAGGAACCGCTGGCTGACAGGTGGGCACTTGATGAACTCCCAGGCCGGGCTTGGGACTGCAAGGACTTGGTGCCAGCGTTTGCACACCAGCTGCAGCCGCGCTCTGTGCCTTGTGGCGATGATAGGCCCGCTGCGGGACACTGCTCCGAAGATGCGCTGGAGTAGGTTGTCTGGGAGGGAGTGGATGGGGCACCCTTCCCACTGCTGGTCCCTCCCTGCTGGATTGCTGCAGTTGGTGGTGGGCATTTGGGAAAGTGCTAGCTGCTCCATGTTTGGTGGTTGGGTGGGCGACATACCTGCAGGGCAGTTGGGCGAGTCAGCATATCTATGCATGCGGTATACATGCGGTGGCGAGGTCGTCCTTGTCTTGCCTTGACGTTGCCACTGCTCTGCAATTCACGCTTAAAAACGTGGCATGTGGTTGACAGCGAAACAAATCTTGTTGTTGGTGGTCGCCGATAGGCGTCCTACCTTTCAATAAGCCGACTGTGCTGCCTGCGGGAATGGCGCCAAGTATACCAAGGGTGCAGTTGAGATCACTGAACGTTGGAAGAAGGCTTCTTAACTGAGTCACGCTGCTCTTTTATTCTCAACAAGGTGTAAGGACCGTGCTCAATGGGGTTCGAACATCATCACGCAGTCTGTTAAGCCTTCCACACCAAGAGGCTGCTTTATACGACCACCACCTGCAGCGCAGCTGCATGCAGAGGTTTGGTGACTGTTACAGGCGTTAGATAGTTGGCTAACACGTCATACCGAGACGCTAGGCCTTGATAACTTCTCCACCAATGTATGTGCAAGAGTAGGTTGCCATTCGGCCTCATCGCCAAGATATTGTGGACTTTTCAGACTAATTCGCCCAATAGCAACGGTGCCAATGTGGGCAGGGGGATACATCTTCTTTAGTAGGGCGCTGGGATACGGTTGAAATGTAAAACTTTACACCAGCTAAACGTTAGCACATTTTTGAGCGCATTGTGCACGTCGGTACGCTTGTATCTTGCAACACACAGTGTGCTAAGCGCCTAGCTTACAGTGCATGCATATTGATGCATGCATGCGGGTTCCAACACAGTCAACGCCGTGCAGCGCAGGCTACTAGTTCAGTTCTTTTCTTGCACTCGTGCGAAACTGCATAACCCAAGCAAAGATCCCTTGCTGGACCCTCAGAACTTTGGCGCCGTCCATGCCACGGCGACAGTGCGAGCATACGGAAGAGAGCTTACAATTGGGGGAGCGATTTACACAAGGGGAGATGAATCTCAATTCTGAGCACACTCCTAGGGCTTTAGTGGTCAGCATCCACGACTGCAGGCTTCGCGTGACGAAGCACTAATGGCAGGCATTGTGCTTCATCAGCAGCAGCCAGTTCGCCCTGCAGCCAAGGCAAGCAGGTGCAGCACCAGCCAACACCAACCTTCGCAGCCAGGCAGTCGCCAGCGTCAACAGACCGCACCCGCTGTGGACAAGCGCGTCCGCACCCAGACCCCACACACTAGCCGGAACCCACCCACCCAGGAGGCTAGGCAAGGTTCCAACACACAGGGCGCTGCAGGCAAGCGCAAAGCAAAAGCACAGCGACAACGCAACGGGTCATCTGCACTGAAGCGTGCACCTGCAGAGGCTCCTGGCGGGCTGCAACTGGTAGACTGGCAGTCCTCCCAGCTAGCTTGCCAGCACTTCGCCACGTGCTCTGGATGCACCCTCCAGGACGGCTTGCCCACGCCCCCCCTGCTGGCGCAAGCCCAGCAATTCTTCTCGCAGCATGGCATCACATCCTTCCAGCTGAGCCACTATGCGCTGCATGGGTGGCGCTGCCGGGCGCGGGTGGCTGTGCGCCGCAGCCCCCATCGCAATGGTCCAGCCACGATAGGGCTCTTTGCCGAGCGCTCCCATGATGTGGTTGACATCCCCGAGTGCCGCGCACATCACCCACTGATCAACGATGCGGTGCAGATGGTGCGGCAGGCGGTGGCGGCGCTGGATGTGGTGCCCTATGATGAGGATACGGAGGCAGGGGAGCTGCGATACTTGCAGCTGACGGTGGGGGGCGTAGATGCCAGGGACCCGGCGCAGGGCTTGGATGCTGGCGGGGCGCGTGTCCAGGTGCGATGCCCTGTGTTCTATACCCACTGTGGATGTAAGCAGCAGCAATGCATATATCTGTGCATGTCAATTCCCTGTAGGGTGCAATCTGTCAATGCGCATGGGTTGCAATATGCACATGTGGGGCCTGCCTTAACTTATTTCAATTTTGGTAATTACAAGCATTTCAACGGCAGCCAGATTATCAGCCAGCCTCGCGACAGCATGCACCACATAACCGTTTCCTGCCATTGCATGTTTCACGAGTGAGGGGAGCAGCCTCCCTGGTCTCTATTGTCAAATGTGTTGCAAGCTCAGGTGATGCTATCTCCAATGCTGAGCACTACTCGTGTGTGCAGGTGGTGCTGGTGTGCAACTGTGCCAAAGGCGACCCAGCAATGCAGCCACGCATGGAGAGGCTGGCGCAGCATCTTTGGGACCTGAGCGCCACCATGCCATCCCCGCTGCTGCACTCTGTGTGGCTCAACTTCCAGCCGCTGCACACCAATGCGATTCTGGGTTCTCATATGGTCCAATGCCATGGACCCAGGGATCTGTGGCAGCAGATTGGGGATGCAAACCTGTGCTTTGGGCCCGGCAGCTTTGTGCAGGCAAGCAGCAAATGCACAAATCACAGCAACACACAGGTGGCCTATGTGTTGAGCATACCTGTTCAACGTTCCCATTCGGGTGAAGGCCACTGTCGACAATTGTTACACCCAAAGTGTACACTCTTTGGTGTTCCTTGCCACACTTTATAGTTGTAATTGAAGCTAAATCTCTCTTGTGCAGGCCAACTACCAGGCTATGGATGCAGCGCTGCATGTCATCAGGACTTGGGTGCCGCAGGGTAGCACGATCCTCGACATGCATGCGGGGGTGGGAGTCATTGGTGCGGCTCTTGCTATATGTTGCACTTGGCGCTAATTCTCAAAATGCTGCCTAACAGGATTAGCTTAACCATTGAATGGCACCGCTCTCGTCAATTGCACGGCCACTGTGTGGTAACCCGCACATTCATTCACTCGCCCTACCTGACCCTCGCGATCCTGAGTACTGGTGTGCACACACATAGGGCTGTCCCTGGCGCATGCTGGTAAGTGTAGCCTGGTGCGGTGTGTGGAGATAAACCCATTGGCAGAGAGGCCGTTCTGGAAATCTGCGCAGCATCTGGAGGGGCCTGAGGCTCCCAAGCTGGAATACTATGTGGCAGCAGCAGGTGAGTGGTCTTCAACCCTAAGACCCAAACCCATCCCATGTGCGCACCTCCCTCAAGACCCTTCTGTGCATTATCATGCATTTGCATTTTTAATTTCAAATTCACCTGGGGTCATCGCTGAGTCATCAGAAACAGCATCCAGCCATGTAAATCTGGGTCACCTTCCATCCCCAGACACGTAATGCGCATGCATGTTTACAGTATTCAAGCCACACAACTTCCGGCTGCAGGTTCTGCGCCAGAAGAGTTCCTAGCAGGCATTTCCTGTGCTATTGTGGACCCGCCTCGCAAGGGCCTGGAGCCTGAGGTGCTTACAGCGCTCACCACTGACCCGCCACCTGCCTTGACCCGCCTACTGTACCTGTCCTGCGGATTCCCTGCCCTGCGGCGCGACTGCCAGGCGTTGGTGGCCAGCGGCGTGTGGCGTGTGGCGCATGCTGAGGGGTTCCTCTTCTTCCCTGGGACCGACAGCCTTGAGACACTGGCTGTTTTTGACAGGGTGTGAATGGGTTGTGTGGTGACTCAGCAGAGGTCTCGCGTGATAAGGAAATGGCAACAGCAGTGGTAAGGAAATGGCTAAAGTGACAAGCCAGTACATGCTGTCAACATTGAAGACCTTGGCGCACATTTACATTCATTGCCGTAGTCAATTAACACCTGGCATGCCCATCATTGACACACCATCTGCCTCTGGGGAAACTGCATTTTTGGCAAGATGCCAAGCTGATTGTATGATTACTGATGATATCCATCTTCAGCAAATGGGATATTCATTTGCTTCAGATGGGCATGTCATTCACAGAGTCAAACTACTATCGTAATGTACACCTGACTCTGGCTATAGTACAGTCACCCTGTTGATATTCCCCTCCTTTCTACCTTTCTACCTCTACCTGTGCGCTTACCAACAGCTACACTGGCGCATTGTATCAGGTGTTTACCCTCTTCACAAATTTAGCAAACATGCATGCCAGTCAACCCCCCCATGGCAAGCTGCCATGCACCGGCATGCCCTGCAGCCCCACCCAGTCCCCACCGCTCCCCGCCTGCAGCGGCCTCACACCGGACTGCACCAGCTGGAATGCCTGCTGCTGCTGGGGCCTCACCACCTCCACCACCACCTCCTGCGGGGGCATCATGCCCTGGCGCAGCACCAGGCACAGTTGGTAGGTCAAGTCGCCCCCCTGGCGCACAGTGCTGGCGCCGGCAACCTGCAGTTGATAGGGCAGTCCTGCATTATGATGATTGGTAGCGGATGGTTAGCAGTGGTTTGAACTGCGACAACTCATGGAAATCCTCCCAATTTTCCTCACTAGATCAACGTACATTTGCTTTTTTTTTATTACATCATCCATTTGAATTTGAACGTTGCAAAAGAACCCTGGCAGGCTGGGACATAGGTTCATGGACCACTCACAAGTACATGGCCCTGGGACACCGATGGGCCCAGGGTGAGCAACCGCACACACTAATATTATCATACCCATGCACAGCTGACATGGCGCTGTAACAAACCATCCGCGCCAAACTAAGTGCACTTCCCAGATGTGTAAAATCTACCCCTCAGTACCCCTGTGTTAGTTGCTCTCGACCTGGTGCAGATTACATTCAAAAAATACAGTGAGGTTAGCAACAAACCAATAGGCAAGATCTGCCATTGCCTAGCATGGCAGGCCAATTGGCAATCCACTGGGTGGTTTACTTTTTGTGGACCAAATTGAGTAATTAGTTTTAAATCTACCTTGGGATGCGCAGTTGGTGCGGCGCGTGCAGTTTGCTATGGCATCATGACAGCTATGGCGCGTGCTAACCAGGTGTACCAGAGTGAATGATTCAGCAGCACCACCAGTTTTACTAATATGGTTAGCAGGCTTGTGGCAATGATCCAAAGCTGAGAAAAAACACATAAATGCTGGCGATCTACCGCTTCCAATATCTCACACAGGATGCCCAGGGTGAAGCGTTGGAAGCGAAAAGTGGCCACAATTTATGTGTTCTTTCACAGCTTGGATCATTGCCACAAGCTTGCCAAACATATTAGTGATACCAGTTTGCTGCTGCCGCGTCATAGATATCAAAATTAAACTACTGCATGTTCACACGCCAAGCGGAGAAATCAGTGTTTGGACCATGCCATGTTGCGTCATAAATCCTGAGAACTTACATGGCATCATGGCGTGGTCCAAACATTGACATCTCCACTTGCAATTGTGAAATGCGATAGTTTGATTGTGTTGCAACATCAACCTTGAGCTTCAAGATCTGGCACCCTTGCTTGCTCATCATTGTTGGCGTTTGAACATGGTTGTGCATCTGTTTTTATGCTTCCACTTGTTACCAAATTGTGCCTGTTAGGCCTTTTTCTGCTCAGCGCAACCAAGTTTTTCAGTCCTTATTGTGCAAATGACTGATGCACGTTTTCCAGTTCTTAATGCATTTGCAGTGCTGCTTACCTCTGAATGCGTTGTAACCTTTGCCTTGCAGGCTGGTGGCCTCGCGGCCTGAACGTCACAGGCTACATGCACGTTTACGCCTCACCTTGTCCAGATAGTATGGCCTCATGCCTCCACCTTGCTTGTTCAGCTCCTGCACAGCAAAGGAGGCAGCGGCATCCACCTCAGGATCATCTACTGGCACATCTGCCATGATGCCCTCCGAGGTTTTGCTGCCAGCGGTGTCCTGGAAGGCGATGTCGCCACCACTCACGGGTGAGTAGGATACCAGGTGCACGTGGTCGTCGTGTGCTGTACCTGCAATCTGTGAAATTGAATTATAATATATAACTGATGTGATGTGAATGATATACTTATTTGAATACAATGCCAAGGCTCGGCAAGGTTGTGAAAGACCTTGCCCTTTTTAAGAGTGGTTTGACTCAGTCAGGTTCCTGTCAAAGCACAGTCAAACATAGGCAGTGGAATGTGCTGTCATACCTCGTACAGCCCAGAGGAATGTTGATCGTCATGAGTTTCAACGGTCAGGCAGTACTCTGCACCACCTGCTGTCACAGTGGTCTGAGCTGTTATCACCCTGGCCAGAGAAAGCCCAGTGTTTTCAAACCCCGGGAGTTTGGCCATCTGCATGACATGTTAACCATTATTTTAGAATGTAAATGTTTTCATACTCCAAATGCCCAACGTGCACACCACGGATTCCTCGCACAAAAAAAAAATGAAACTGAATGCAATCCACACAGAAAAGCGTGCAGCACACACCTGTTCTACTATTTTCAGCGCTGCCTGTGCGATCTGTGTTGGAGCCTCGTAGTCCATGTTTCACTGCTGTTTAGCCTTCAAATCTGCCTTTCAAATTGCCTGCATGCAACACCCCTCAACTATAGTAGAAACAAATCGTGTTTTTTCTCGTCTTCCTGCGGTACATGATGTTGAAGAGTACCCAAGGATTCGATTGTTCTCTGGGAAGTGCTGCACTTGTTTCTATGCTGCAGCTGTTTCCATGCGCGTTTTTAGCCAGTGGCCCCAGCTATCCTTCTGTGAGCTCTGCATGCCGTCTCCTTGCCACACCTTACTGCAGCAGGACCATAGCTGGGGCCACTTGCTAGAACAGTGCATGGAACAGATAGCAAAAGGTTTTGTGCTTTGTGTTCCCCATTTTCAATGCACAATGTCTCACAAGTTGGTGCGCTGACTAGTGACCAGACTGCATTAATTCATCTGGAGGAATTTGTGCATAATTGCAATGCAGCAAACCCGTGCCGGCCCCATCATGCATGAAAAGGGTACACTGCCTTGATCACACTGTTTGGAACCTGTAAAGGCAATAAGAAGGTTGCAAGGCAGCTACAGCTGTAGCTGTTTGTGTTCTGCAGTCATTGGATTTGGGTCAAGTAATAGCCCACAGGGTTGGTTCTCCCACCTGTGACAGAAAACTGTACCTGTGGCTACTTGCTTGAAGTCAGACTGGATATTTGTACGAGCTGTGTCTCTCACTGTGTGTTTTTGCCACTGGCAGCAAGGAAGCGGACAGATAGGGTATCCGCAGAACAGTGAATCGTACCCACTATCGTTGAAAAGGGTTCCAGTCACCGTACCAAGTCACTGAGTCAGCTTATGGGGCAGTCGAAGGCTTATGGAGACGAGTTCAGAATTCGGGACAACCTGCTCTTTATTTGGTGGGTCTCGGAAGACTAGCTATTTTGTTTGCTACTGTGCAAGCAAGGGTAGCTGTGGCAACGGTGTGTAACGGGTGTGTTGGGTTGTCATACTCGTTCAGCCTTTAGTAAATTCGCTTGCCAAATGGATGCTGCATGGAAGCTACAGTGCGGCTGCCCGGTACGCATGCAGTTCGAGGAACAAGAAGCACCCACACGAGGAACAAGAAGCACCCACACAGAAAAACATACAACCCTATTCGTCCACAGTTTGCGTTTCAAACACACAGTCGAGGTTTATTTGGGCTCCAAAGGTTGTTGCTAGCAACCCACCTGGTGTTTCAGGTGTCACACAAATATACTATCAGGACAACTACTGCTTGCTGCTTGTGAGGATCGAAAGCAAAACCTGGCATATTAAGAACCCTTTCTGTCACCTCTATCCCAGCACCTATAACCTATCAGCTGTTGACGCACCACCATGTTGAGCAGCAAATCCATGGCCCTGAGTGGTGCAACCAACAGGCTTGCACTGCCATCCCACCGCGTGCAGGCAAGTCGCCTTTTCTTGCATCCCTGTGACCCAGGATAGAGCCCTTCTGCTCTTATGCTGGGAGTCTGTTACACCATAGGGGTCATGGGCTGGCTGGCTGGCAGTGTAGCACCACTAATCATCACTTCATTGCAGCTGCATCATGTACCCAGCGGGCAGTTGTTGGCTCCTGCAGTCAAGAGTTCAGTACCACCATATTGGTGGAAACCGATTGCACCTGTTAGGTCATCTCCAGTGCCTCTTGCTTGATAGCCTTGCCATGGGGGAGACTATCATTAAAAATTTGTGCCAGGTGCCAGACCCCCTGGCTGCATAAGGAATAGTGGCAGAATAATAAAATAAAAATCAGTGGCAATAACGGTTTGCATGGCGTACTGCATGGTGTTGCTTGGTTAGCCAGGCATGCAGCGTCCACTAACGCGTGAATTACTCCATGCAGGTGCAGGCACTGAGAAGTGGCGCAGGATCGCTGGCGCTGCCGCGCATCCGCCGCACCGCATGCCGCACTCACAGGCAGCTATGCAAGGCAGAGTACAAAGAAGGCGAATCAGCTGACAAGGACTTTGCTGGGTCCGTCAACAGCAATGTGGAGCGTGGTGCATCAGCTGACAAGGAAGGTGGGGGTTCTGTCGACAACAATTTGAAGCATGGTGAGAGAGGCATCAGGGAAATGGGGGGTTCCATCATAGGCAGTCTGGAGCATGGTGCTGAGGAGGGTGAAGGCCCTGTAGGGGAGGTGGTGTCAGAGTTGACCAAGGGGAAGGACCCCGAGCTCCAGCAGGCAGCAGTGTTCAGCGAGGAGGAGGGGCTGCACCTCGAGAAGCCCCATGCAGTGTCACCCCTGTCCAAGGAGGCACATAGCCCAGCGGTCAGTCACAAGGAAGAGGAGCATCAGCGTGACGCACAGGCAGAGCCCAGGACGCCAGAAATACCTCAGGTGGGCACAATTTTTCAGTCCCTCAGCGCCACCCTTAATATTTCACTTGCATTGCATTCCTGGTAGTGGCTGCAAAAAAGGGTGCATGGCACAGATATTGTGCAGGGCAATCATTGTGAACTGTGCATCTTGGTCCAATCCTGGCAGCGTGACGATGCTTTTTGGACATCGTATTGTGTTTATTACTCGTCACACTTTCCTGTTGCCGGGTTGATGGTCAGCACTTGATTTGCACAGGTTGTTAGGCCAGACACATCTGTTGCAGAGCATGTCATTGACAGGTTGTTAGCCCAGACTGTCTGTAGACCTGACTGCAGCATCTGGAAAACGTATACCTTCTAAGCATGCGTGTGATTTGCTGCAGGTTTCTGGCAGCTCTCCAACACCCATTCCTTCCTCTCCCCAGAGGTCAATCTTTGACGACCTGAGGGTGGGCTTCCTGTCGCTTGACCTCCATCGCCGCATTGGATCGGTCATGTTCTCCCCGGCTCAGGAGGAGGCCAACGGTACAACAGCAATCGTGGGAGCCATTGCCATGGTGGTCACTGAGGCAGTCACAGGTGAGCTGCATACTATGCATCTGTGGTTCCACATTGCAACAGCCGCTGTGTTTAATAAATGTTGTTTTTTGATGTGCGTCACAAACAACTCACAATGGTTGTTATTGGGGTGGGGGTACTCAGTAAGATTTTGGCGGACTTGTGTCATTGTATCATGGAAGCTGTGATGTTGCCTGGGTGTGTACCAGGTGTCATACCAACACCCGTCTGGCTCCCCGTCAGGCTTTTGCGGGTGCTGATTTCCATTCTTTCTTACACTCATGCGTGCTTGGCCACAGGTCAGTCGATCCTCAGCCAGCTGTTTGGCAAGACAGGCCCTGGCGGCGTCCTGCTGGAGAGCCCCCACGCCATCTCCCGGTGGGCTTTCTCGCTGGTGTGCGTGTATTTTGCTCTGACATCATTGGTGCGCACCTATCTCATGGACGACAGCGCTGTCAACCGCGGGTGGGGCACCTTCTTTGGCAACCCGGCGGTGTGGCTGGGCAGGGCTGCCATGGTGCTGTTCCTGGCTACCCTGGCCAAGGAGATCCAGGGAGGCAATGAGGCCGTGTTCTCACTGTTCTAGAGTTTGGGTTGTTGGGAGGAAGGGGGTTGTATTACACATGTTGCCACTGGCACGGTGGGAGTCTGGTTCCAGGGAACAATTCCCATACTAAATTGCTTCAATGAAACAGCTACTGAGTATATTGTATGTACGCACTGTGAGCCTGAGCGGCTTATTGGAGCCACAACGAGCTGTATAGCTGCTACTGTAGTCGTTTGCAATATTGCCCATCTGATGATTCATGGTGACAGTAAAAAATGTTGGATATACTTATGGGATGATGGATGATGGCAATTTTACAAAATTTACACTAAATATGTACTACTAGTTCCTCCTCGGGAGTTCTGGCAGGGCCTGGCGCTGGAGGACCTGCGTGTCACGTTTGTCAGCTTTTTTTTTTGTAAATAAAGGTGTAACAGACTGTGTGCCATTATGATAGTGTGATGGGTGATGAGTCTGTATACGAGTTCTACTAGAGGTTTTACAGCCTCTTCATGCTGCAGCAATCTGCTTGCCATTGACTGTATGTCACACTATCCACTGATAGTCAGCAGTATGCTGAGTCCGCTGATTCAAAACTGCAGAATTACAGATTATAGCTCGTTTTAACGGCATCAATGATACCGTGTACAGCCTATTAGCTAATAGTACTGCCTGGCAATGGCCCATGCAAATACTATGATTCTGTAAATAGAAATTATGATCAGCAAGAAGACTGTGACAGTCCCAAATGGGTGGCAAATGCAAATTGAGATTGGCTGAGCTACAGCTATCAGTATACAATCACAGTCACTGGGATGCCATGGTTATAGAGCACCTGCAGGATGGTAATGCCGTAGCAACATATATGACATTTGCAAACCATATTAAAATTTGCTGCAGTTGTAACATGTACTGCAAGCCATTTCCAAAAAGTCAAGCCTTGTGACATATAACAGCAATATGCAAAACGTATCCATGACTACAGCCCTCTACCCTCAGTGCTTGGGGCCTCTGATTCACGCGCCACTGCACGCACTTGCAAGTCCTCAAATGTAGTGGCCCCCTCCCCAAACACCACCTCCACCTGCTGCACATGATCCTCCTCCACCCGCCCTGCTGCGCCCCCATGGCCAACAGCCATCGCAGCATAGTGGGCCTCAACCTCAGCTTGGAAGGCTTCCTGCAGGGTGTTCATGACGCGCAGGGCGCGGCCAAGGCTGCCAGTCTCGTGCACAGAAGGGTTGAACGGGGCTGCTGCTGGGTTATTGCCAGCAACCGCGGGAGCAGATGCCGCATGAGGCTGAGGCAAAGGAGGAAGGGTTGGGTTCTCGGCATGGGTGGCTCCGCCTGGGACAGGGCTGATTCCTGAGGCCTGCGGGCCATCACCCCCAGGCTGTCCTGCAATTGACATGTTGCTGTCGACCACTTGGCTGCTTGGGAGGGAGGCCAGTGCCTCAGGATGGACCTGTGGGCGCCAAGTTGGGCTGGATCTCGGTTCATGCTGGCTGTAATCTTCACTGCTGTCGGAGTCACTGACTGTATCGCTTGGCTCAGGACCTGCAACAACACCAAGCCCATCACACAAAAGTGGGCGGAATCAAGCACCGTGGAGATGTGAGGGTAGGGTTTGGTGTAGGCAAGTGGAAGGAGAGGACGACATCTCAGGCGGCAGTCGTGTTACATGACCCCCCACCCCGACAGCCGCAATCCATCATGTGCACTTGGCTCACACGAACCTTGAAGCGCTACACATTTCAAACTTTGCATGAAGTGACAGCATTGGCACCAATACCACTGCGCACGTACTTTTCTGGCAAAGTGAAGTCACTAGCATTCCCTGTACAAGGCTGTAGGTAACCATCGATTGTCACAGTATTGAACCCATTGTGCAGCTATTCACACATGCCAGCATACCTGGGAAGAACGGGTACAGATGCAGGAACTGGGAGGGCACTAAAATGTTCAAAGCTGTTACCTGATGGTGGCTCATCCAGCGGCGGCCAGCGCCCCGTCTCCCGCTCCATATGCGCAGCCCACTGCAGCTGGCGGAAGTACAGGGCAGGGATCGGCGACTCGCTGAGCGACATCAGGTCCTGGTGCAGCTCCTCGCCACGCGTCTCATGCCCCTGCAGCAGCCCCTCCATCCAAGAGGTCCACCCATTGCCCTGCACGCTGTGCAGCACCCTGCGCATCCACATCGCCATGTTGTCCCGCGCTGCCGCACTCAGCTGCACTGTCACAGCCGCGCTGCCTGGCGAGCGGACTGTCACCAGGCCCTCAGAGGTGCTGGCTTCTGTACTGGCCTCCAGTGTACTGGGCTCTGCCACGTGGCTGCCATCATTGGAGAGCCGCACCTCTGCTGCCGAACTGCCTGGGGAGTGCACTGCCACCAAGGCCTCTAACGCACTGGCTTCCAGTGCACCGGGTGCTGCAGCATGGCTGTGTGAGCTGCCTTCTGGTGTACCAGGCTCTGGCTCCTGGTGGCCATCATCGGAGTCCGAGTCTGAAGCCTGGCCGGGCCAGCGGCCACCGACAGCGCGCTCTGCCTCCTCCCGCCGCGCCTGCTGATTATGATACCTGCAGAACATGCGCAAAATGGTAAGTGAATAACGACCAGCTCCTGCGATTATGACCTGGCATTTGTGGCGGGCATTGCTCAACCGTTTAGCACAGAGCCTGGTAAGCAGCATCGACGCGGCCATGCACATCATGCACGTGCATGCGCTGTGGCCGCAAGGGTAGCATTTCAACCAACATGCGCACCGACCAGCTAGGCACAAAGCCCACGGGACACGCATTAGCATTGCCCATTCTCCGCACAAATTTGTTCCTTAATGTTGTTGTTGTTAATATTATTATACTTGTATTATTATTAAGTTTGATATTGATATTTTATATTTAAACATTTAACAGTGAGGAAAATGCATTCCAGCAGTACATTTAGAATAAATAAAAGTTCTAAATGTGCTGCTGGAACGCATGCCTCTCACTGTCAAAGTACTCAAAGCATTGCCTTTAACCACATTGCCTGTACCCACCACCAATTCCAGCGGTCACTGCCACGGATCCTTTGCTCCACATCGCTCCAGTCCAGCGGGTCTGAGAGGCCATGGTCCCGCGCGTACGCCTGCATAACCCAGTAGATCATCTGTGCGTGCGCATGCAGATCGAGGTCGATGCCGTCCCCTTCAATGTCATCCCCGCTGCTGTCCCCGGCAGCCAGCTGGTGCACGAGCGCTCTGAGGCCAATGATCGACTCATAATCTTCATCAGCTTCGCCCCTCCCCAGTGCATGCGCAAGGACCGCTTCATTTAGCTCGCCAGGCGTGGTGCTTGCAGAAGCTGTGGCTGTGGCTGTGGGTGCGGGCGCTGGCTGCTGCTGTGGGGCGGGCTGGTTGTCATCCGTTTGGAACTGCATGAGGGCGCGGATGGTGCTTATCGACAGGTCTGGGTTGAGCAGCTGCAGGAGGTGCATGGCGTCCAAGCGGGGCGTCACCAGCTCCATGTGGTGGTCTGCAGCAGCACAGAAATGCAGTCATCAAAACACATGACACTGGCGCGGATCACCTGGTAAGTTGTACATGCAATGCATCCAGTGCAGCTGCAGTTGTCACATGGAGCTGGTGACGCAGCGTCCACCATGCCGAGGCTGTGCAAGTGGTGATGAGACTTCACACAGGTGTGCATGACACCGAGCTATCACAATTTACTTTTATTGCTTTTTGCCAGCTGGCTGCTACGCCATACAGTGTTGCCACAGCTGCTGCCACCCCTTAATTATTTGTTTTGCATTTGATTTTATTTCCCGTCTTTGTTCTTTGCGCACCTGCTGTGTGCTGCTGGTTGAACCTGCCAGTGATATGGTATTCACGGTCCATGCAGTCCCCACACAGATCAAAGCCAATCTCGTCTGGGCAGTCATTGCAGCGGTAGCGTCGGCCCCGGATGGGGTACGCGCCGCAGCCGTCGCACCCAACCCCGTGATGTGTGAACTCGTTACGCACAAAGGCAACCAATCGGGAGCGGCTGAACCCCTCGTCAGCTGGATTGGCGGGCCCTGAAGGTGGCATGAACATGGTGAGCAGAACAATACATGAGGTTGATAATAAAAACCAGGACATATAAAAAAATGCATGTGTTGATGATAGTGAAAAAGCAAGCCACTATAAATATAATAAAGAATATTCATATTCATATTAATGTATCCCAGGGTTATACCTATCAGGAATTGCGTCAGACATGCTGTTGCTGTGCACAGGTGGTACCATCACAACGGCCGCACCAAGCCTTGACTGCAAGATTGCTACATGTCTAGCTGCCTTGCAATGTCCAGCATGGTCGCCTTGCAAGTCTGCTATTGTCACGCGTGATGCAAGCGCTTACCTGCAGCGTGATGTTGCTGGGCCCTTGTGACATCGCCAGCCTCATGAACTGCGGCGCCATCCTCTCGGGGATCCGCTGCTGCTGCTGCATTCCCGGCCACATCACCTTCCACATGTGCCTGATCAGCCAACTGGGATTCCTGAGGCAGAGCACTACAGTCAGCCTCACTGCTAATGTGCAAGGCATCAGTCACATGCATCGCTGTTGCACAAGCTACATCGCTTAGGTCGACCCATTCGTACGGTCGACCCATTCGTACCAAATCTGGAAAAGAACAAGCGCTGCGGAGAATACCCATTACTATTCTAGCCTGAAGTATCCCCACCTCAGCTTCTGCCGCCACTGCCGCCGTCACTGCCGCAGCCTCGCCCAGGCGCTCCTTGTATTCCTCGGGGAACAGCATCCTGATCAAGTCCTCTAGCAGGCGGCACACGCGCAGGTTGGGTACCAGGGCACACCTGCGGGATTTAGGGTTTAGGGTTTAGGCTAGGTTGCGCAGGTGGGCACCAGGGCACACTGTCAGGTGTGGGCAGGCTGTGCCTTTAGGCCACTATGGTTCTGCAGCGCCAAATTGGTTGTGCTGGTCTGCGTGCATCAGTGAAATAGATGTAAACACAGCAATGGGCAGGGGCAGGGGCGGGCAGTGCCTATGGGAGGGTGCACAGGGCTACCTACAACCTGTAAGTTCTTGCTGCCAGCACATACCTGCACTTTGGACACCCGCGACCTGCAGCGCCCTCCTTTGGCAAGCAGGTTGCGTGGCATACCACATGGCCACAGTTGAGCACCACGGGCTGGCACAGCAACTTCCGGCAGCTGGGGTTGGAGCAGGGGAAGTCGTCCACAGTCCACTGGCGTGCGGTGATTTTGCCATCCAGGATTGCCTGATCGGGCAGCTGTGGTATCTGTTCCGACGCGCAGTGCGCTGCCTGCGTCTCATACTCTGCGGAGCAAGAGTAGGGGTGGGTTGATATCTGTATGCAACTACCACTACTGTTGCATGGCACTACGAGGGGTGAAGCCACGGCGTTGAAAGTGTGCAATACCTTGGATGTCCTGTGCCCTTTCCTGGTACTCCTTGGGGAGAGTGTGCGCCAGGTACAGGTGCAGCATCTCACAGATCTGCACGAAAAGCCCCATGGTCAGACTTTGTTGACCAATATTGCATGCATGGTGTGGTTCAGACAAAAAAAAGAGCCAACACTGGAATTCTTTAGGCACTTATCATGATCACTTAAACTTGGTATGGGCAAGGTGCCTTTGCTCCAGTGGGGGTGGTGCATACACTTACTCTTGGGAAGTGGCCATACTCAAATCGGCACAGCGGGCAGTTGCTGACTGTGGTCGAGTCCATAGCCCTGTGCAGGCACCAGAAGCAGAACGTGTGCCCGCACGAGTTGACACACGGTTTGAACAGCAGGTCCTTGCATATCGGGCACTCCCAGTCTCTGTCATAACCGTCTATGCATGCACTTGACTCCATGAGGAAAGGTGGTCTGCCCAGCCTCGCAGACGTCAATAGCCTAGAATGACCGATTGTTACAATGCGACGAGGGGCCGGTCAACTGCTGCAAAAGCACAGGCGCATGGGAGTGCTGGCACTGGTTTGTGGTGGGAACGCAATGCCACAGGATTTAGAGGTCGGACCAACACAGGTCAAGGTGAGATTGGTAAAGTAGTAGCATACAAGTATATGCTAAAACGTCAGTTGGCAGTTTTGTGCCAGTTGTGCAGCAAGCTGTGCCAATAAGTACGTGAAGTTTGGTGGCGATGCGTTGGACAAAAAGAGGGTACGTTGGTTTCAGAGTTCTTGTTGCCACCAACAACCCCAAACCCTAACATGTTGCAACAGCGCAGCGAAAAGCGTGGTAAAGTGGCACATCAAATGTATAGCCCTGATTCACCTCAATGAAGGACTTCATACCTCTGTAGGGAGAAGGCTGTAGCAGACATTGTATCGGCATGGCATGGCGTTGCCCAAACCCCAACGCGTGGGGATGACCAAGTGACAGGGCAACACTAGGCAACTTACCACTCCCCCCCCCTGCAGGAGGGAAGGTAGAGGAGGTGACTACCTATGGTAGCAGGGTAGAGTAGGCTGTATTATGTTCACGGCTACCCCACGCCAGTTGATATGACATGCGATAGGAGGGACATGGGCTAGGGGCCTTGGGTAGGCGTTGATGTGTCTGGGTGGGAATTTTGTGTCTAAGGTCTAACCACTGCGACTGGTTTACCTGTTGACGATGTTGCCCTATCCAGCCAGAGGGTAGCAAATGCAAAGTCTTTGTATTCCTTCTTGTCGTTTGCATGTCTTGTACTGCGTCTTCCACAAGTAAAGCCCAGGACATAGCAGGGTTCTCCAGGCATGCACACCAGTATTGCAACTTCCATACTCTTGGGGGTGAGCCACCACCACCGGTCCACAGCAAGCCCTTGCACAAGAGGCCACGTGCACGTTTGGTGCCTCAGCCAGTCCGACTCACTCACGTTGGTGGAACACCCCACTAGCAGGGTACTAAGTGACAAGGCCAAAGGCAGACACTTTTGTTCAAAGTTCAAAGTACGTAGTACAAGTGTGTTACAAGAAAACAAAACAATTGCACATTCGCTCTGGTACAGAAGTATACTGAAGCGGCCAACTGGTGAGCGGGATGTTAGTACGGGAAAGAGGTGTGATTGCCAACAGAGTTGTAGATGGCGTGCTGAGAATAGAATTGCAGTATTCTCAGAATAATGCAACATGGACCTGACGGTCCGCCAAGGCGGCGTTCTATGGGATGCATAGTGGTTGGTGAGCTGCTAGGGTGCAACTGCCAGGGTGCGACTGCGGGACCCAGCAGATCCCCAAGTGCTGCGCCAGCAACATGCGCTGCTCTGGTGACGGCCTGCTCTGCTTTGCCCTTGCTAATGCCCCCCATGTTGCCAGTCGTCTGAGTAGAACTTGTTGCCTGTGTACTTGCACACAGCGGGCTTCTCCCTCGAGGTGCCCTTGAGGTTGATGTACTCCACTGGGGGCCCTAGCGCAGGGTCTTCAGCTGGATGCACACAACATGGACACCGTCAGGTGTGATACAAGCTAGTGCACTAGTTGCACATGAGCGGGTGAGGTGATACAGGAATGCATTCTGCTCAAGGTGCTCAAGGAGGTGCAACTTGCGCCAATAGACAACTGCTGTGTCAACAAACTTACTTCCACGAGAAGCTACGACGGTTCCGTGCACTTTGATGGGCTCTGTGGTCTGGATGTACTCCATGGGTGTTTTGTCTTGGCCCTGCAGGAAGGGGAGGACACTCTATATGCATGCATATGGGATGGCATGACAGATTTGTCCATACGTCCAATGGGGTGGTGACAAGGACATACAATCTACAGGAAATGGGTAGGGCGCTCCGTACCTGTAGCCATTTGGGAGTGTGTGCCGTTATCCCGTCTCCTGTGCCCAGCCCGCTCCACGACTTCAAGTCACCGACAAAGGCTGCACCGGGCTGGCTGATGGTCGGCAGGGTTTCAGGGTGCTCGATGAGGTCCTTGCCACTCCCCCCGATTTTGGCAACCTCTCCAAACACTACTTTGGAGGTGTACAAGCTGCGAGCGAAGGAGGGTGCCGTGCGAAGCGTGTTCAGCCTGCTCAGCGCCATGGTCATCCTCCGATGCCACAGGCTTCTGACGGGCCTGACTGGCTCAGCTGTATACAGCCACACACAGCCACGCACAGGCGAGACCGAAGACAACCTGTGTTGTCTGAGAAACAGGCTTCTTGTATGCAGTGGTGAAGTGTGTCGCCCAGGGACAACCGCTGGATATTGTGATCCCCGTGTGTTTGTAATGATCCCCATGTCATGGGCCATGCCTTGTGTAAGTTCCAGCCGAACACACAAGCGGCGTGCTCAAGGAGTTTGCCAGCAGAAAATCATGGCTATTGCTTCGTACGCAACTAGACTATATTGGTGGTGTGCCAGCCTGTGGACCCGGTCGTACACCTTGCCCATTGCCTGTCGTACACATGTAGGTCACCCACCCACCCTGACAAGGTTGCGCTGGCTGACTTGGGTTCTTGTCAAGGCAGTGGATTAGATGTAAAATAATTATTTCAGACGTTCAAGTACACTCTTAGCCTCTCCCAAACCTCGTGCCACCCAGATTGCTTAGATGGGTTCTCCGCATGCTGATGACATTCTCTCCACTATGGTGTCAGACGGCGAGTTCTACGAGGTTGTACTGCACGGGGACGAACACCAACCCATATCTTGGTTTAGTGCCCAGTCGAGTGCTCACAGCTTGAAACCTCGATATCACGAAGGGGAAAAAGGTCGCGGTAAGTGGGTCTGGGCCATTCCGGGCATGCCGGGCCGTGTGTACGCCATGGCAGCTGCTTGCTGCGCAACTGCTTGAGGACGGATCAGGCTGTGACCAAGAGACACGTATTAAATCCTATAATGTTGTCTTAGACAGCAGCCCATCACTCTCGCAGGTCCACATGGCGTGAACATGACCGGGAAGTTCTCGCCCAGCCTAAGCTTGCACCATGCTGAGTTGTGAAACAGGGAATGCATGCAGTTAGTAGCCAGTAGGATGTATGCGAATTATGCTGTAGTCGGACTGAGTGATGTTGAGTCACGTTATTTGGCCTCAAAGCACTACAGAGCTTCATAAGCAGAGCCGCATATATATACAATCAGGGTGGCCACCCATGGGGCCACTTGTACCAGCCCTGCAGACCCTTTCAGCAGAATACGAGGTGGTAGCTAGATATTCTGGCTCAAAACGTACTACAAAGACTTGTCACCAGTACCATGCGCTTTGTCATCCCTTTATTCTTATGAACCTTGAGTCATGAGACCGCCCATGGCCACTTCCAGTACTGCTCCAGAGATCTGGAGACTTCACGCCCAGGAACAGTAACAAGGTGTGTGTAGCTAACACCAGAGTTACACTTTTCCTTGTCCTTGCTACAGATCCAGTTGCCAGCAACGCTGTGCCCCCCGTGACTGGGCGCACCCTTGACAGCCATGGCCACACAGACCCTTTTGAGGACCCTTTTGGGAGTGAGGGTGAAGACCTGGATCCTTTCCAACCTGAACAGGATACACACTCTGTGTACACTGTGCATGAACAAATCGACAAGCAGCTGCCAGGCGTCGCCTCCAAAGATGGCACTGGCTTCCCGCGGCACCAGCCGGCAGCAGTAACACAGGTACTGTATACACTACTTTTTTCGGGGGAGGTCTCATGTGAGGTTCACCATACGACTCATTGTCCTGGAGTAGCCTTGTACAGGAGTGATGGGGCATGTGCAGCCCTGCGGCATCACCATCACAATACTGTCCTTTTTCAAGCACTGTGCTTCAGACACTGCATTTCCACACACATCATGGCGGCCCCTCCGTCATGTGGCACAGATCCAATGCACCCGGCATCCACTGCGCAAAGGCGCAAACTCAACACTTACTGCATCTTGCTGGTGTTGCAAAAGCAGGTGCCTGGCGCAACTCTGGTCGAAACACAGCTGCCCACCCATGGTCAATCCTGGCGCGACCGGCTTAGCTGCAGCTACATGCGGCAGCTGGGGCCCTACACGCACGCGCTGGCATCCCGGGTGTACATGCTTGCCCTGGCGGCGTCTGCTGCTCTCCTGGCAAACCTGGCCCTGGTGACTGTCATGTGCGTGGGGATTATGTTTCATGTGAAGCACATGTGGGTCATCCTGTGTTGGCATGTCATTGTCGATCAAGAGGGCATGTACGCTCAGTAGTGCTGTGGGAATGCAAACAGGGGATAAGATTGGCAACACGCCAGGTGTATCACAGACTGCAAGCTTGTGGTACTTAATACATATGGGCTGGCCACATGGACTTCAATGTGCCTTTGAACTGGAGATTAAAAGCACCATTTTGCATCTAAATGATAACGTCAGTACTGCATGGTGAAAGGTTCATTGCAACAAGGGAAGTGCAATGAAACTTGCATGGTTCATTTGTGGATTGTGGAAGTGCATTTCCTTGCCCTGAGTGCAATGCAGCTCAGGCGCGCGATGCTTCTTTGACACGAAACCCTAATCCCTAGACATGAATGCTGTCCTTTCCATTGCAGCTGGGTTCAAGACGACCCGCGGCTGCAGCCTTGGCTGTTTGCCCTGTTGGCAGCAAGCATTGGAGTGCCATGTCTCCTGCTGATGTGGCACACAGTACTGCTCGCAGGTGCCCTGCAATACAAGGGCCCTGAGGCGTTGAAGTGGTATGCTTTTTCTCCTGTGTTGATTGTGCAAGCTCTTCCCAATTCGAAATGGATTGAAAATTATATTGCGTGTGCCTTCAAAGGTCATATGATGCTTCTCCTTGGCGTGCGTGTGGCCAACCCAGATTGTCATGAATGGATCACACCCTGAACCCTAAACGCGCTCTACCAATGATCAGATGAAGTGTTGATCATGTGCATGCGATTGAGAAGATTTGCATCAAAAGTTGAGCACCCTCTGCCTTGGCATGGCTCATGTGTGATATGGGTGCAGGTGGCAGGTGCTTGCAGCATGCATGATGGCACAGGCAGCCTGGTCGGCATACCTTGTAACTGGCTGGTACTCCGGGGGCGCGGCAGGCGTCCTCACCGCAGTGGATCAGCTGTGCCAAGCGGCAACCGCAGCCCAGCCCATGCACAGCAGGGTGTACGCAGGCTGCGCCATTGGCAATGCAGTGCTGTCGCTCCTGGTGGCGGTGGGTGCCTTCCACGTCGCAACCAGCATCGGTCCAATCATACGCGACATCCGGCGGCACCAGTCCATCCTCAGCTGCCTGGCGCCGCATGGCGCTCAGTCGGCCGCTACACCCAAGATGGTCTGGAGGGCCGACGCAGGCGCCGGTGGTGGTACCATTGAGGGTGCAGCCACCAGGCAGGAGGGTGCAGCAGCTGCCTCGATGGGTGGTGGTGGGGTGGGAGGAGAGCTAGAGATGGGAGACCATCACTTTCAGCTGGCAGTCATAGCAGCGGATCGCGGCCACAGTGGAGCCGCACATGACAGCCCGCACCCCAAGACACCCACCTCGTGTGCCAGCAGCACAACGGCCCTCCTGCGCAACAACCTGCACCGATCCAGCTTCAGCTTTAGCAGCAGCAATGCAGCTCTCGGCTACAGCAATGTGCCAGGTGGCGGTGCTGGGCAAGGGAGGTACGGCGGGTCTCCTTTGCCCCCTGCAAGCTACGCGCCATCCTCACATGGGAGCCCCTCTCCTCTCGTCATCACCCATGGCATGTTCCCCACGGTGCGCTCTCCCTTTGAAGAAGATGCGCCAGATGGCAGCCCCATGCGCAGCCCCTTCCTGGACATGCTGTATCCCAAATCCCCATCCCCAGCGCGGTCCCCAGCCGCGTACACGTCGCCCTTTGACACGGATGACGTCATCCGGCCAGAGTTCATGCTCCCTGCAAGCCCTGCAGTTCCTCCTGGGGTGCAGCGCCCACACGCCCAGAGTATGCGCCTCGGGAGTGGCGATCATCATGATGCGCACACAGTGGGGAGCATCAGTTCCGAGTCACCCAGCGACCCATTTGCGCATGATGTGGGCAGCGTTAGCTCTGCAGTGCTCAGCGACCCCTTTATGGACTCGGAGGATGAGGGGGATTCTGCAATGAATGGTGCAGTGTGATGCGATGCGATGCAGCTGATGGCTGGGAGGGCGTGTGGTCAGGGGGAATGTGAGCCCCAGAATAATCCATGCTGAAATCTATGTACTTTATTGGCAATGATGCAGCTTGTGTTCAGGAATTTTGTATTGTTGTAGAAAGTGCCATGCAAAAGTTATGTTGGGCAATTTTGTGAATTGGTTTCGTTGCAGAGACGTTTAGGCGGGTGTGCTGTACCACCCAGCAGTTGGAGGTTATCCATCATAATGCAAGTTCTTGGTACAAAATAAATATTAAAGTTTGATTATTTGATGTGAGTTTATGTGTGTCTGTGATCAGTAGAGGTGTGGTCTGTGGAACCATCGCCACATGTGATGCTACACCAGGGGACATGCATTGACATAGCGCATGTGGCGCCCATACTGTATTCCATCCATCGCTACGTGGTTTCCTTTCTTGCCAGTCATTAGGTGGTTGTACATTATGTGAATACTGGTCCACCTGCTGCAGTCCCACAATGCTTTCTTGCAGGGGGCTATCTGTAATGGGTTGACGGGGAAGGCACATGCATATAAAAAGTGTGGTCCACCACTTTAGTATCAGTGCTCACATAGACTTAGATAGCACTGGGGGTGTTGGTAGAAAGCACGTAAAGCCACTTCTTCTTTCAGCTGTTGAGACATAATTGGAGGCAACGTTGCGCCAGTGTCGACCTCCCCAGCTTGTCTACTCCACTCAACCAACACACAAGCCTCCAACGTCTTTGGAGGCGAAGCGTACTGTCCTGCAACACAATCAGAATAGAGTTGCCGAGCTACAGGTGCAATGATTCGAGCAACCAGCTCTTGCGGTCGTGCAGCAGGTGTAAAACTGCTTGGACGAATTGCCACCACACAACAGGTCCGAACGGTTTTTGGGTGTATAGGTGGTACTCTGGGAGTTACAAGCTACCGTGTGGGCAGCATTACTTTACCTGCTTGCAAACCTGGTCAGGTTGTACTCGTTCGGAGTGCATACTATGTGTGGTGAGCTCGACAGTGCGCCTGTGCACATGCATGCATGCGCTCCTTTCTTGTGGACTGGTGTGCAGTATCGCCGGCCACTTACACTTGAGAGTGACACGATATGGTACCCAATTATAAAGCCTTCTTTATAGTTTACTTGCGAGTGCCTGCTGTGGGTCCCAGAGCACCTTTCCTTTATGAGGCTGTTCCTTCCACCTGGTGCACTACTGCAGCAACTGACGTCCTTGTGTTGTTTGCAGGTGCAACCCCTGGTGTTCCATTCAGCAGCTGTGCCACTCTCCACCCCTGCCAAACTGCAGCGCTGCCAGATCTTCTCTCGAAGCAGCATTGCACGTGGGATCCGCCAGCCCTTTCGCACCTTGGCCAGCAGCACACCCGCACAACCCACCACAGCAGGTAAATAAAAACTTTGAACTGGGATGCAGTTGGCTCCGTTGCCTTGTGCAAGCTATCCAAGCGGACACCTGATTGCTAAGGTAGGCTTGAAACCCTAAACCTTGAACCCTAAACCCTAACTCGGTGCAATAGTACTGGAGCACCCCAATGGCTGGCTGGTTTGATGCGCTTTGCGCACAGCAAGGTCCATACCATTTGTGAACCACACAGGTGAGTGTGAATGGACCTTGCTGTGCGCAAAGCGCTGCAAACCAGCCCGCCGTGGATATTCTCCAGTACTATTGCACAGTGTCAAACGTTAAGGGTGCAGGTCTAGGGTTTCAAGCCTGACTTGGTCATCGGCGTGTCCACACAATAGCTACACAAGGAGGTAAAGGAGCCAACGTGTACTTGTTCACATCCAGGAATTCTCACCTTGCCCAACCGTCCAGCTTAGCAAAGCATCGTTGGAGGGGTTTTGATCTAAGGATTTGCGGTAGATGTTGTGAGGCCACGTTATCACACCTCCTCCTCAACCAATATGTTTATTGTTGAATACACTATGCAGTAACATTGCAATGCTGCAGTTTGAATCAATTTTATTTTCATTATTATTAATTGGCCCCTGCAGAGGCCAGCAGATCCTCGCCGCCCACCTGGGAGGTACGCATGCTGTACGACGGCGACTGCCCCCTGTGCATGCGGGAGGTGGACATGCTGCGCAGGAGGGACGAGGGCAAGGGGAACATTGACTTTGTAGACATCTCGGCGCCCGACTACGACCCAGCTGCCAACGCTGGAATCTCGTTTGAGGAGGTGCGCAAGTGTGGCGGACATCATGCAATGCTCAAATGCATAGGCTCGGCACTAGGGCTCATGGTTGCCACCTTGTGACCTGGGCACGCAGGCTGCGGCACTGTGCACTGGCGCTGCCATCTAGTTGCAGCACATGTGGCATTGCAGGATTTGTGCAAAGTGAATGGCATGCAGCCTTTGGGGCTGCAGAACTGATGCCATTGGTACAGCTCTTTCACTATCCCTTTGGCACACCCTCTCCACCTGTGAACAGCCATCAACCGCGGCGTAATGCTCTGGGTAAAATTGAGATTGAGTTTGATTTTGCGGTGCTGCACAGGCTATGGCCAAAATCCACGCAATCCTGCCAGATGGCCGCGTCCTCACCAATGTGGAGGTGTTCCGGAAGCTGTACGAGGTGGTTGGCCTGGGGTGGGTGTACGCCATCACGCGCATCGAGCCCATTGGAGCCGTGGCGGAGGCGTAAGTGTGCTGCTTAGTTGTCCTGCTGGGATGCATGTAAATCTTGACCGATTGAATGGGATCAAGATGTTGGGGGTGGGGTGCATGCCACATGTTGCGAAGGAATAATAAATATTGTTTTCTTATATGTAGTTTCCGTTGTTTCATTTTTTAATTTGTTATATTCTATATATTTACTGTATTGTGTGCGCCGCAGTGTGTATGGCTTCTGGGCAAAGTACAGGCTGGCAGTCACTGGCAGGCCGGATATGGATGTCATCCTCACAAACAGGAACAAGAAGATGTGCGGCGACCAATGACGCATGGCAAGCGAGTGCTGCAGCAGGCATGGACTCAAGTTATGTGGCGGGGAGGGCGGGTGGGAGGGACACAGCGAGGGCAAAAGTCATGGTCGGCAAGTTTCACGCATGGTATAAACAATATATGGCGGGATACTTAAGTGGACCGAGGGAGGATTCACTGAATCCCGTGGGATTACGGGCTTTGATCCATTTTTATTCACTGAGCTCAGACACCTTGTTACAGCAACAGTGCCAGCCTGGGCGGCATTTAGAGCAATTGTGATGAGCACTGATGCAGTGCACATGCATTGAATTGCGTGGTGCAATCAACTTTGAGTGCACATCACATTTAATGCTCTACTGGGGCTGGCAATTCCTTTCTCAATGCCCTGCAAGATGTCAGCCTCAGCTTCACGACAGCAATGCAGTTAAAAGGAAAGTTGCCCTAGCAATTACAGTGTAGTACCACTTGTTGACTTCCGATCTGGAGTGGTGGGTGGTGGTGTCACGCATATGCGTACTTCCTACTTGAAAACATTTTTGCCAGACTGAGTCAATTGGGTCATTCCTGGACAGGTTTGGATTCAACAGATTAAGATTGTAACATACAAGTAATTCACCCCTATCTACAATGCACATGTTTCTGATGGCATTGCACAGAGCACATTCAATGTCAGCACCTCTCATTGAGAAGTTCTCTCACCCACGTGCCGCAAATCATTGGCATTTATGTATTCTTGATTCCAGACTCTGGCCAAACGTTGCAAATATTGCAACTACTGCAATAGTTAATACCAGCGGAAACGTATGCGCAATTGTGCACGGTGTAACCAATGGTTGTGGAAAATTAGCAGGCAATATAACATGCGTCGCCATATGACCTCCCTCCGGGCCGCCCTTCAACGCCCTTCAAGCTATCTATTTACAGCATACATGAATCAGATGGAAAAGTTGACGATGGCGTATGCTTATGTCCCGCAGTGAATTACCCAGCAAGGCGCGCCCCAAGCCCTGGACCTTCAAGCGGCAACAGGCGCCCCTACACCCACAGCGCCCTCCTTCCCCGCCTCTGGAGCGTGGAAGGGGCTCGCCGCACCCATGGCCATGAAGTGGTACACGTGCTGCACCAGGCGAGCCAGGAAGAACATCACCAGCGCCCACCACACGCCTCCAAAGCCCCCACCCAGCTGGCGGCTGCAAGCCAGTGTTGTGAGCGAGCAGGCTGTGGCCACCGCCGCTGCTCGGGGCATGTGCTCGTACCTGTCCCAGCCGATGGCGGTGCCCTCCAGCATGAGGGTGACTGAGCACAGGAACATGGCGAGCATGGCCTGCGCATAAGGTAACAAAATGAGGAGCGTAAATAATTCATTTATTGTTATTTTTTTGCGAGCATGGCCTGCGCAGGAGGAAGGGTGCCCACTGGGCTTCACGGCATTTGCAGACTGGCCGTTAACAATGGTGCAAAATATATGCAGCACTGTTGGAACCAGCATGCACTTGTTCAAGGCCTGCATCATAGCATGTTTTTTGATACCAGGTCTCTATGTGTTTTCCTTCCATGCCACGCTCACCTGGGGGGCAATCTGCGTGATCAGGGAGGTGACTGCCGCATCCGGTGTGAAGATGTAGGGGAAGCAGTAGAAGATGGCTGCCAGGATCCCTGCCAGGGCCACCCCGTTCACGACTGACACTTTCAGCAGCAGCTTGGCCACATGGTGCGCCGCAGGGGGGGAGCCGCGGTTCTTGGCCAGCAGCGATTGGGCACACAGAGAGACAGGCTCGGGGATGACTGCACCACACACAGCAGGGATTAAGGAATTGAGGTTTGACTTTACAGGATTTCTTAAATTTAAATGCGCACGACAAGCTTGCCCAGGGCAGGTCCAGAAAAAAGACACCCTCCAGCACGTATAACAGGACCCTAACCCCAATCTACATGCCGTGGGTACTGCACGTCCAATACAAAGTAGCTGTACATATGCACATGCAGACTCACATGACAGGAACCACCAAAACTGCAGCGCCACCTGGTGCGCAGCGCCGATGAGCGTGCCGAGCTTCATGGCAGTGACCGAGAGGGCGGTGTATGACAGCATGCCCAGCAGGGCTCGCGATATGAGGGTGGTTGCAGTCCTGCCGAATGGGAGGGTGGTGCTGCGCGGTGGCGCCCCCTGTACCACACAATGGTGGCTGATCACCGGCTAAATGAGAAAAGGTTTCCTTTTCCTTCTGTGGAAAAGCGCCCCAACTTGGGCGGTTAACTTGTGATTGACGTGCATCTGCTTTCATTCCATCTACTAGGTACCTGATGGCTGCTGCACAGGTGGTGCTGCGTATCTGCGTGGGTATGCGAGCACATGCACTAAAATGCTCACGGTGCATGGATGATCTTGGTTAGGAGGCCTCAATTTGACACGCACACATTGTCGCAATCTGCGGCAACTGAAGCGCAGAAAATTTTGGGAAAGCATGGTGGCAGCGTTTGAAACACCGTGGCTTGGGTGCTACACCTGCCCTCACCTTCCACTGTAGGGGTACCCCCCCTTTCCGCTGCCCATCCTTCCACATGAAATACAGGAAGTAGGCTGCCCCCAGGTACTGTGCTGCAGTGGTGGCAATGGCGGCGCCCACCACCCCCTGGCCGAGGTGCAGGATGAGGTACCAGTCGCCTGCGAGGAAACCATGACGCACATTTATTAATTTATGATGACTCACCAGTTGGTACGTCTACGAGCCAACGCAAACATGCACATTTGTGTGCATGGTCTGCATGCGTGTGTCAGCTTTCAACACGACAAAGGGAGCAGCAAAGCATGGTGCTTTGCAAAGGCGCAAGTTGCTAGGCGAGTTTTGGAGGACAAGTCAATGAGGGATCAGAAGAAGCACTGTGCAGGTGTGTCGAGGTACCATTATCGATAGGCAACCACAAACCCCTGCTTGTTGATCTTACACATCTAATGTGTGCACCAGCAAGCCAGTTCAGCACAACCTCGCTGTGCATGTGGTACTATTGGGGATGTGGAATGTGGGGTAAGGGTTAGCGTGAGAAAATTCGCCATTGATAACTTACCCACAACATTGACCAGTGCTGCAGCCACAAAAATGGCCAGCGGCGTCCATGCATCTTGCACCCCCAGCCTCGCTCCATGGCACACACCCATCACCATCACAGCAGGGCAAGCAAGCGCCCTGAAACAGCAGTAGCTTATGTGACATACGAATCCAACACAACCATTGCAGCATGGAGCTTCACTTTAGACCAAAAGACATGCAAGGACATTCTCAAAACATTATGTACCGCAGCAACTATGCATGACCCGATACTAAGTTGCTCAACCCACCACAACAACCCACATCCTTGCTTGCAGGATGCTTTTGTGGCAAGAATGGCAAATCTGCTGCAATTCACTCACACACATTGTAATGACCATAGATATCCCCAGCGCATTGCACCCCTTGCCCCACCTGATCCGAGTGTACTCTAGCCCATACGCAAGAATGTCTGGATTGGCACCCACGGCTTGCAGCGCCTGTGCACCGAATGCAAACACCAGCCCCATCACAACCACACCGCTGACTAGCGCCAGCAGCAGGCCTGTGACCAGTGCATGCTGTGAGGCTGTGATGCGCCGCTGCTCCTCTTCAGGCGAAAAGCCCCCGTCCTTGATGTTGTTGACCGCCATGAGGTTGGTGGTGGTGATGCCCAGGAATGCAAACACCTGCAGCGGGCATCGGTGGGTCTAACGTGAGCATGCCAGAACATGCCAGTGTACATGACAACGAAATCTTGAGGTGTGAATGCTGTTCATGGCCTTTTGGCAGCTAGGCTAGTGAAGCTGGTGGCTGGAACGACCACAGTGCGCTCCTGAACGTAACACAGGCGACATACGCAAGTGCACTCTGCTGCCTACCCAGCTTGTCCCAGCAGCAGACAGCCATGCGCACCATAGGCTGAAACCCACCTGGAAGATGAGGTTGAAGATTGCCACCGGTGGGCCCAGTGAGGCTAGCTGGATGGAAGACAACTGCCCCACACAGGCGGTGTCTATGACTGACATCAGCGGGTCAGCTACCACAACTCCAAGGGATGGCACGGCCAGAGCAGCCACATCCTTGAAGCTGATGAGGCTGGCTGGGACACCTGGTGGGGAACCATTGGATGCAGGTTGGGCTTCAGCACTGCCGTTGCCCACGTCACCCGCTGTGCTGGTCACGTTGGGGACGTCGGTAGCTGTAGTGGTACTTTGCAGCGGCTCGTAGTCGCTGATGGAGCTTGCTGAGCCATAGTCTTCGGGGTTGCACCGTATTGGGCGCAAGATTTGGGTGGTATGGTGCAGGAATGGGCTCCTTAGCCTAGCCTGCCCTTGCCTAGCCTGCCGTGGCCTGGTGACCACCTGCGGTGGTGTATGAATTACGTGTGACTAAAATCAACGTCAGTTTCTTTCAAACGGTGAAGTGAGAGGGGTACAACAAGAACATAGCTGCTGCACCCCATACGACAACCTTGTTAACATTGCAGGCAAAACGCCCATATGCATGCATATATGTAGGGTAATAGTTTTGCTACAAAGGTGGGAACGCGTGTAGCTGTGAAGTAGAAGGCACGCACCTGTGAACTGTGGTGTAGACCCTGTAGCTGTATACTCGAGTCCAAGGCAGGAGACGACAGCAACCCCATGGCTTCCGTACAGGTTCACATGCCGCAGCAGGGTCACGGACTGCGAAGATACAAGGGAGAAGGGGTTCCTCAACTAGTGGGCAGTAGAATTCAAGCACTGTAGCACGAAGTAATGCCATATAGAGTGGAACTCTTTACCTTGATAGAGTTACCCTCGGAGTACGTGATTCATGCATGCACGACCACCTAAAAGACTGCCACATGGCAGTTAGGCATGCGAGTGCTGCTGCAAATTGCAGTCGGACCTTGTGGAATATGCTTGTGAGCCGGTTTTGGTTGTGAACCCGGAGTATCGGTTACCAGACGAGCCAAGTGGGCTTTGGTCCACCGTCCTTGTTGCACTCCTGTGATCACCCGGCATACTGTAGTTGCAGCAAAACTTTGTTGGGCGCCCAGAGGGTATGGGGTGCTAACACATATCCAAACCCGGTATTCATAGTCAGCTGGTCAGCTGAACTGCACTTCCGTTGCTCAGCTTCCACATGTTTGGCTGACCACAAAGTAAAGTTGTCCAATCAAGTTGGTCCCAGACCCAAACACCATGCAGTCAGGGCAGCAACCCACTGAGGGGACCTCCACAGCCCAGTGCTGCCCACCTGGCATGGCAGGCGACAGAAGGGAGGACCACTGCTTTGCCAGCACCTCCGTGGCCTTTTCCGAACTCTCAGACCCGCCAAAATTCCAATTCTTCCGTCGGCGGGGGCGCCACCCGAAGCACGCATCCTCCCCGGGATCCACCCTCCACAGGAGGCATGCCCAGCACAAGCTGGAGCCAGTAGAGAGCGGCAGCTTCAGGGAAACCATCCTATCTACCGTGGAAGACAGCCAGCTGCAGTGGCACCGCAAGCTGGGGGGTATGCTACGGCCACAGGCAAGTCTACCATGTCCCGATGGCAGGTGCATGCATATCTCTGCGCGCACCAATGTGGGTTATCTAGGACTGCCCTCGATAAATCCACGCTCACTGAACATGCTTAAATTACATTTCATTCTGATAAATTTTGCGTGTAGTTTAAAAATTGACACCATTGCCACTGTATTGCAGGGGCTAGGCTGCAATGACCGCAACGTCCAAGAAAGGGTGGTGAATGTAGTCACTTCCTTGCCGTTTGTCGCCGTGGGGGCACACATCATGAGGTGTGTGATCTGACCTTTTTACCATGCCATGTCAAACGCTTTGATACAGTGCGTGTGCATTGGTTCCCAGCTTTGGGTTTAGCCTTAAGGATGACACCAATGTCATATGGCAGATCTGGGCCACTTGCGTGGGGTTTAGGGTTTAGGGTTTGGACCAACTCCCGCTTTCCCACAGCCAACTGCTGCTCGGATGCATGTAAGCAACTCCCAAATGCAGGACACGCAAGACAAATGAGGGCAAACAGTTTGGCGCAAGCGTGATGGGCATTGGCGCAGTGGCAGGACTGTACCACGCCTCCAGCGGCAAAGCGCGCCAAGCGCTGCGCAAGCTGGACTACTGGGCCATAGCCACGTCCACGGGCATGATGGTGCGGGCGCTGTTTCCAAAGAGCAGGCCCCTCAAGGTATGCTGCATCATCATGGAATACAAGTACCTAGATCTGGCACAAGGGTGAGCATGCGTCATGAGGGATGCCAGGTCAGCCAGGGTAAATTTTTTGGTCCGCATTTAATTAGTTGCACATTTGATGGCCGCAGGAATGGCGAGCAAGCCTACTAGGATGCATGGTTCAATGGTACTGAATTTACACATGTGCCTTTCTTGGCTCACATCAACCCAGTCATTTTGTTCCTTTTTGCAGGCTGTGGTATCAGCGTCAATGCTGCTGGTTCCCTTCCGCCCACTGTGGGTCACCGGGATCCACACAGCTGTCATGGAGGTAGGTTCCACTGTCACACATCAACCACCGCCATCTGCCCCAGCAACCGTCACAGTTGAATAACCACGTAAATTTAGCTTGCATATGTTTCGATAGCCATGGCATGTGTCTATGCTCCATTGAAGCAGCCTAGTCTGCAACGTGGCGTCAAGTTTTCCTCCCCTCCTGCAGGGCGCCTTTGTCCACCATGCCCTCAAGTCTCCCGAGCTGCGCCGCACGTTCCGCCGCCACGCCGCCACAGCAGCCCTGGGTGGCTCCTGCTTTGCCCTGGAGGACCACGCCCTCGCGCACAACATGGGCTACACCCACGCGCTGTGGCACTGCCTGGCATGCTATGGGGTGGCGCACACCAATGCGCTGATGCATCAGCAGGAGCTGGCGCAGGAGGCTGTGGCAGCTGCCATGCAGGTGGTCGCGCAGCCAGCGATCGCACAGATATGATGGTTCAAATTGATGTGATTGTGGCTGATTGCTATTAAGATCTACTGATGGCCATGCTGCAAGAAGATACGAATTTCAGAGATCAGAGTTCAACGCAATGGAGTTGAAATAAAGGTGCATGGGTCTGTGGCTGATGTGGATGTGTGTGCATGCGGCACAGCGTGGCAGAATTCAATCAGCAATCGCAGGGCGCCGCATAGGTGCAAGGCATCGCCCGCCTCCATCCACTACCGGGTAGCCGACATGATCAGGAAACCAGTATTTTCTGTAGCACTGTCATGTGTAGTGACATTTTTGCTTTTTGATTGATCATTAACTATGCTTTTTGTCTGTCTTTTTGTTTGCTTTCTTATGGATTTGAATCAGTTGGCTTGATCCAGCATTTTTTGTACCACCTTTTTGCGTGTCTGCCCATTTTTGAACCAATTTTGTTACAGACCTGCAAGAGTCTTCACAAGCTGCACGGAGGAGAATTACAGTTCACAAATACGCTCAGCGCTGTATACTCAGTCTGTAGAGTTTGAACTAGATATAGAAATCAAAGACTTGCCCCTAAAACTGTGTACACAGCTATTTACACTAAATATTGTTGTCAACATACGATAACGCAAGTTCAAAAAATCTTGTACTGCCAGTACTGCCAGTACTGCCATCTTGTGCAACCGGGTTGTATTCCCAAAGTGACATGTCTGTACAGAAGACAGCATGTAATGCAACCCAGTCTGCAGCAACAGCACCACGCACAGCACTGCCTGTACTGTTCACAGGATCCCCGAGGCCTAAGCAACGTATCAGATTGGGCCAAATTTTGGGTGGCACCCTGTTGGTGGTCGTGACATAGTATGTACATATTACCCTCAACCTGCACCTCATGAGCAACACCTCAGCCCCTTCACTCCTCTGCCGCCTGAATCATCTCCTCCTGAACGGTCCGCCTGTCCTTGCACACCCCTGCCACTGGGCCCCCGTACAGCATGGCCTGGGCCACACCCACAAGCGAGGGCTCCTCCGCCACCAGCCCAAGCTCTATGAGGCGTGCCGCCATATCCAGGAAGGTTGTCTCGATGGGGATATACCCTGGCAGCAGCTCGCGCAGGGCGCGGCTGCTGTCAAAGTGGGGTGTCTTGCCATACGCATGCCTGTTCCATGACAACAACAGTCGCCCAGTCAGAATTGATGCAGGTCAGTGAGCAAAAGAAAAGAAAAGAAAACAGACGCCAAAGGCGTAAATTAGGCGGCATAGCAACAAGACTCTATGTACCGATTTTGTCGCTGTTTACTGTGTTATGTATACAGCACTACAGTTTGTTTTTATCTCAATAGCAGCTATAATAAACATTGCAGTTGATAATTATTATTAAATGCAGAGCGGGCTCACAGAACATTATGACATTTTTCTATTAGTAGCGCGTTCTGCAATTACGCAGTCAGCTGAGTGGCGTCCAGGGAGCGCCTTGTAAAGTGGCATGTATAAAATTGAACTTTCAAACAGCCAACCTAGTCGTATCCACTTTTTTCTTTTTTGCTATGACTTACCTTGTCATGTAGCGAGGCAGACCCAGGTAGGGTCCCACTGCCAGCACCACTGGCTTTGGCAGGTACATGAAGGGCAGGTAGTGGCGCGGGTAGCGCGTGCGCAGGATGGATGCCCACTGGAGGAGGTCCACAGACTTGGAGACGATGATGTACCTGCAACATTTTGCAGTTAGTGGTTATAAGCCGTACGTTATCAATGAAAGTTTTCTTCTGCAGAATGTTTAGCGTGACGGGTATATATGCCGGGATTGTTGACCCACATGAACCACACTCAAAGGAGGCACATGCAGCCGCCAGGTGCACGCACAAGTTTGCACATGGCTGTATTTTAGGGCCCAAAGTGACATTAGGCCTAAGCAAGGTCATGATCCACCATTCCCTCACCTGCCGGTGGCATTCTCATCAAACAGCGCCTGGGTGTGTGCCAGCGCAACATCCCGCACGTCGCAGAAGCCAAAGGCCAACTTGGGCACTGCAGGGTAGTACCAGCCGTTGAGCAGGTCGCGCATCAGGCCAGTGCTCTCGCTGTCTGCCTTGGGCCCCAGGGGAGGGCCCTCAACCTGCCCTGGGAGGATCGTCACCAGCTCCCACCTGCACCACACAGGTACAGAATCACAGTACATAATCGTCGCCAGTTGCCACGCGCACCATACCCAGTCCAGCAGCCAGCCTTGCCTTGCATATCACGGCATAAGAAGGTGCATAGGAACGACTAAAGGAAAACTCCATGCAAATCATCGTGGTAAGAGTGCCCACCAGTCTCAGACTGCCAATGGAGCATGTTTGTCTCATTATCATAGTATACAGGATCACCGATAACCTCAGTGTCCCTGAGGTCATTGGTGATTCTGCACAGCTTCACCGCCCAATGAAGACAACACATTCCACTGGCATGGCAGCTGGGTGCTCATTGTTGAGTCAACTGCCATGTGAATCTACAGGTGGGTAGAAGTGCCTAAATGTCGACTTAACATCTTGCAGCATTATCATGTCACATCAACATCTGCAAGAAGTGAAGTCCACCTTCAGGTACAGCTACCAATCCGCAGTTAAACTTGCAGTTGACTTAACACGATGAACCACCTGTTCTTGCTAGTGGTAGGACAGTCCTAGTTAGGAGCTAATCAGACTGCTTTAGCGTTTACGAACAATGTTTGGGATCCGGCTCACCGCTTTTGCTGCCTCCAGTACTGCCACGCGCACTCCTCTGCCACCCGCTTGCTGTAGAAGTAGGGCATCTCGGTTGGGGTGGGCGTTAGGCACCAATCTGCCTCGGTGAAAACGTGGTCTTTGCCCTGCTCCCATGCATCACCATACACCGCGGCCACCGATGAGGTGAGCACCACGCGGCGCACGCTTGGGGTTGCATTCACAGCATCTGCATGCATTGGAAGTACTCATGAATTTTCAATCAACCTGAACCACGGGACTGCAGCATGCTTCACGCTTTGTGCTACAGGCTGCATTGTGTACAAATCTGCATGCATATATAGCTTGCGCGCCCACTGCCAGTGGTACAATAATGTCCAAAACACGCGCTTTTTGTGCAACGTGTCATGCAGTGTCACATCACATCCAATCGAAACAGGGTGCTGCGCGCATTTTGCTAGTGCAGGATTGATGTGCTGGCAGGGGCGTACCCAGAACTCCCCTCACTCCCTCCAACGCTGGCTTGATCATTTGCTCCCACTCGTTCTTTTGGACGTCGATGCGGTAGGGGCTGGCATGGTGCACCACATACTCGCAGCCATGCATGGCCTCCATATAGGACTCCTTCTTCACGTTGTCTGTGTCAGCAAAAGTAAATGAGTTGTTCTTAATTATATGCATTCCCGCCATTCATCAAATTAGCTGTCAACTTTGCATTACAAGGCCAGGTCGGTTTGTTTTCACACTAACCATAAGGTTAATCTTGCGCGCCTGAAGGTTCTTCAGAGAACCAATTCAGTCCAAGTGGCCCTGGACCTCACTCTAAAATTATTTCCCAGCAGCAAGAATATTTGCATAAGCATTTAGGCATACACGCTGTGATTCTGCAAAGACCATAGTTCACATTTTTTTCTATTTTGCTTATCAATATTTATGCGGGACCTCGGATTAAAGCATACCCTGGATTAAGAATCCAGAATTTTTGCAAGTTCAATCAGAGCATTGAAGTAAAAAGTCCAAGATGCTTCCCCCATGGTCTAAAGGAATTCCAGAGTCGAACTTACGCATGCGCATTCAAGTCACAGTATGCCGCAGCGTGTAGCGCATGCGATAGAAAATTGTCAGTGCCGCATCAGCGCAGGCCGTCTGGGCCATACCTGCTTGCATTCTGCTTTCTAAGTAGTGTCCACTGTCAAGTGCCACATGCAAGGAAGTCAGCATGCAGTTAATGATTTATGACCAACCTGCATGGAAAAGCTTGAGCCTGTCCTTGGCCCCTGGCAGCATCTTCAAGTGAGCAACCGCAGCTGGGTCATCTGGGTGCCGGGTGGTGGCGTGCACGGTGTGCCCAGCAGCCAGCAGGTGGTACACAGTCCACCCACCAACGTAGCCAGTGGCACCAGTGACCAGCACGGTGCTCTGGCGCTGCTTTTCAGCAGAGGTGAGGTCATGGTGCAGACCAGGGAGGGACACCACCATTGTGCACACAGCAATGCCACAGGGCCTGGCAGATGGAAGTCGAGTATGTTGAGCTCCTGGGCTTATGCACACAGGAAGCAGTCAGCGAAACTGACAAGAAGTGGACCCACTTTGGCTGGAAGGTGTGTCAGCGAGCGTTCACAACTGAGACACCAAACAGTGTTGCAAATGTCAAGGTGATGCACCTTACAAAGTGCAATGTCGATTCACTGCAAGCAAATATGCCCAACTCGCCACTGAACGTAGTGATAGGTGTTGAAATGCTAAGCCGCACTGGTACACTGCGGCAAGGTGCCAAGCTGCACCCTGGCTGCTTCCCAGCTCCCTGCCCTTCAAGGGGGATGAGGGAAGAAAAGTGTCCGGGACTTGAACCGCACAAGAGAGACTGTATCTAACTATTGGGCTATTAGGCGCACAAGCTTTCGAAATATATATGTGTGCAGGTTGTGAGGTTGTTTCCTGGCGTGTGTTGTTATCCCGGTAGAAGGACGTGTCCGGCATCTTGGCATGCGGTTATTGTTTTGGGCATTATAGGTTCGTAGGCTGTAGGCCCTGAAAGTCCCGGGCAGCGTCCCTATCCCAGCAATACAAACACAGCCAAAGACGCATATATCTACTGCGAGCAACAAAATGACGACTCCAAAGTTGCCGTTTACGGATCCAGCGTGGAAGATCCCCGGGTACGGTCCAGGTTAGGCAGGAGAGCCTGGCACAGATCTGCTGCGCACGTGCGCACCATCCATAGTGGCAAGGACCTTTGAAAAGTGTGGCACTTTGTTAGCGCCTGTAGTAACCAGTGGACTGCAACTTTGGGCCTGTTTTTATGACCTATTTTGTGGCGGGCCAGTCTTTCAGTACTGACAATTGCAGTGTGCCCACAGGTACACGGGATACGTTCAAGGCAAGGAGGAGACTATTGGAAAGACCCCTATTATGGGACAGTACGAGCTACGGCATCCTAAGGAGCAAACGTTTTTGGAAACAAGGAACGCAGCATCACCGCAGAAGATCAGGGTCCCCCCTATAGTTCAAGATGCGGTGCAGGGACACCAGAACTTGTGGCCAATGCTGCAGACTGCGGGTGCCCAGGTATCTCTAGTGCTTCAAGGCTTTAAGTACTTAAGCTTCAAATAGTGCAGCTTTAGTGGTTCTGACAGCTACTTGTAGAGTGTCCATTATCACAGCCACCATGTACTGTACAGTGTGCACGTGCTGGGGGTAATCGCAGGAGCACTGGGGCAAGCTTCAAAGCTCTGACCATTTGTCGTTATTGTGCCTATTTAATATCTACTTGCAGAGCAGTTTTGGGCAAATTATTTCCTTGAAGAAACAGGGTTGTGTGGTGTTGCCAGTGGTGTTGCGCTGCATTGCAGGAGCCAGTGAGAGCTGTAAGCTGCAGCATTGAGGTTGGCGACAAGAGGGTCAAACCCTATGCCACCACCTATACTGCAAACTATGACGCGCCTTTTGAGGATGGGAAAATCATTCGCAGCCCCCTGCGCAACAAACAGCTAAAGGATGTTGCCAACCTGAAGGACATTTACAAGAGCGCACTCTACAGGGTTACAGAGTACGTATCTCTGCTACTAGCAACGCATGCATTGCTGTATTCCTTCCCTTGTGATACTATGGGTTGGTAGCGCTTGCGTTGCTTGCACCACAGGTCCCACGGTGAAGCTAGCTGAGCGGCCCCCATATGCTTTCCAGCTGCGGCAACCAACCGCTTTGTTTTGTAGGAAACGATTGAATGACATGATTGCTCACATGAAGGAAAGGCTTGCGGGCAAGATTGGCAACACCAACGACAACGCATTTAAGCTCAGAAAGTTGTTTAAAATGTATGACTACCAAGGGACTGGGCAGGTAAAATGATGGGTGCAACAGTGGTGTGGGTTTTTTACGGCTGGGTTGGGTTGCAGCAATCTGAAACATGTACATTAATTTGCCACACCCCGGCGGTAGCTTACATGCACAAGTTACGAGGCCACACATATACAGCATCCATCCAGGTGCTTTGTAGTTGCTGTGAAAGCTCAGCATCCTACTCATGATGACAGTGGCTGCCTTTGAAAATGTCCCACAACATCTCAAATTATATCTACGGGACAAAGCAACTGCATTTTGACTTTGCTTGGGCGTGCAGATTGGCATTGAGGATTTCAGGGTGATGACTGAAGCATTTGGGATGCAAATGGATGACGATGCACTGCTAGCCCTCTTTTCGCGGGTAGGTTCATGCTCATCTCACAATGGTGTGCTGCATGCTGACGGCACACTTTTCTGCATGCGCATGGGGAGCCAAACAGGCCCTGGGTGTTGTAATAGGTTGAGCAGCTGGAATATTAAAAAAGCATTTCTGAATCACAGCATTTTAAGGTCATTAATGAAGAAATGCAGGGTGGGAATGATAATGCGGCGGCAGCAGTTGTTACTGTCTGCACTTGTCACAGTGGCTCTGCTGAGCAATCCCAACCTCCCACGTGCAGTATGATCCAGCAGCAACTGGAGTGCTAGAGTACCACACCTTGATGAGCGAGCTGTTGGATGCTGATCATTACTCGCTGTATGTCGGCCACCTGGACACCATCAGTCAGGAGACAGCTGAGTCTCAAAAAATCCACAAGGCACTTTGCGCGCAGATGTCAGCCAACATTCAGAAGCTGAAGCAGGTGCGCAAGAAATATGCAATATCAAATAAATGATGTGCCAAGTCATAACACATGGTTTGTGGAACGCAGAGCATACATTGCGCACAGGCGACTGCCTTTGGGCCTAGATGTACAGGGTACAACGTGGGGTGCAAGTTTGACCTGAGTCAGAACATTAAATCTAGACAATTGCGACTTATCTGTAATTGATACGGTGCACGTATAATATTACCCCCCACCCTCTAAATTTTATCTTGCACAAGCAGTGCCCTTCTTCTTGCCGATAATTATTTTCCTGAATTCATGCATATTTTTTGTAGCCAATTGTATGCTACTGAAGATGTTGTTTTGCCATCCTATGTAGGTTGTGATGGAGATGTCAGACAGCAATGGGTTTGTTGAGCAGAAGGATCTGATAGCTGCCTGTGCTGCGTGTGGTGTGCCCCTTGCTGGAAAGCACCTGGACTACCTGCTTGCCACTGTGGACCCAGAGAGCACAAACTTCATCAACAGCCAAGTGTTCACCTCAACTTTCCTAAAGTGATCAGGAGTATCACCTGTCATCAGTGCTGCGTGGTCTCAGACATGGTGTGCGGTTGCCGTCTGCGGCGTCTTGCTTACAATGATGCCATTTGGGTGTATATATGTGACACCGTTGGAAAATTATGTACTTGTCATGGAGGGAAAGAGTTTGCTCAACTGCCCTCTCCTCCCAAATCAGTATTCATTCATTTAACGCTCATTTTTTGTCTACTGTTGTGTACACTACGTAAACTCGTTGCTGAGCCAGATCCCAGGTCCCTAATGTCACTCATGCCTTATCAAGAAATCTTTCTTTTTTAAGTGTTGTAGTATGGGAACATATGCATGCACACAGAGGAGTGGTTCTATGTAACTGGTTGCTGCTGTTGGTCAGAAGCCTGAAAAAACAGGAGGCATTTCAATAAATCTCCTGCTCTGTCCTGCTGTTTGGCAGAACATTTCATACCATCCCTGGCTGTGACTGGCAGGCTGCCACGCTTCACCTCACGCAGTGATTGCGTGCACGAATTGCGCGTATTTCAACCCAAACGTCGCCGCACATTTTACAAGACATAAATAACCTGGTACCATGCTGCCAATAGTAGACGTGTGTACAAAGTCGACAGCACGAGAAGCTACCACCCACAATGAATCCCGCAGTGCTGACTTCGAGCAAGGTCACTCCGTTCAAGCCTCAACAACAGACTACTCAAGGGAGGAGCAACAGGCGCTGTCGCGCTGTCACAGCTTCGGCGGCCAGCAGGTTGCGTTCAACCCTTATTGACATGTGCATGCATATAGATGCATGCATTTTGTGCTAGCCAGATCACCCATGTTGGCAACCGGGCGTTGTGGTATGTCAGGGGGCTGGATATGGTGACCCCTGGGTAGTTTGTAAATACTCTTCTCCTGTAAATACTCTTCTTCCACTGTAGCCCTGAGCGTCTGGTGAGCCACATCTCTGCTTGTGGCTGGTTGAAGGCACAGTTGTGGTGGACTAGTGGGAACAACACTATGACATACCACCAGTTTCACACTCTAAAGTCGACAATGCAATCTTGTGACTGCGCTTGTGGCTAACTTTCTGTTACCCTTGCACAGCGCTGAGAACACAAGTCGGAGGTCTGTCCTGGCCAGCTTGCTGGCAACAGGTCTGCTCTCACAGTCGGGAGCTGCATCTGCATACGGCAACTGGGATGGCGTCTCGTCAGCAGTTGGATCCTGTCCCCTGGAGGAAGGAGGCGCCGAGTGCAGAATGAAGATATTGCAGTAAGTGGCTGTTCACTGTTGGCTGAGGCCTGCTCACCCAGGCAGGTGTTGCAGAAAGCTGAATGGACACTATCTTTGCAATGCAGGGGAGACAAAACGAAAGTGGGCAGCTATGAGGCACAGTCAGACAACAGGACGAAGGTGTCAGGTGCGGCAAGTGCGGTGCAGCAGCAACAGTGTGACGTCACTCTCAATAAAGCGGCTGAATGACGCTGTGTGTCTGGTGCAGGAACTGCTCCAAATGTACCGGTTGCCCAGATGACCGATGAGTACGTCGTGGCGACGAATGCGCTCATCAACAAAATCTTGACATACACTACTCTCGATGTCTACGACCCTGAGCGCGTGCAGCTGGTCCAGTCCTTGAAAAAAGAGGGGCCCCTCTGGGTGGCACAGTACGCCCGTGGGGGGAGCGCAAGGAAGCTTAGTGCAAGGAAGTTCTACGTGGTGGTCGATTCGCTGTCCGGCCATTTCGCATCGAACGGGTGAGTCAGGGTCGGGATTAGGGTTTAGGGTTTGCTCTTTACGGGTGAGTCAGGGACAATGCTTACTGTTAAAAGGATGTAGCTGTTTGCTATTTGCAGTCTGACCACACAGGCCATGCTGGCTGTTGCATGTCATACTGTCAAATGTGCTTATTGCGATGCAGGTATGCGCCGCTGCCATCCGGTAAGAGGACTCAGCTGCTGGCAAACATCGACCTCACAAAAGAGTATCTACAAGAGGGCAAGTAAAGTGCAGTGCAGTCTGCCAGCAGCGCAGCAGCAACTGATAATCTTATTGCAGGGTGCAGAATTGTTAGGACTAGTTCGTTTTGATTTTGAGAGCAGCTCCCATGGGCACCTCCTGTGTGATAATTTTTGCCACAATACAATGAGAGAAAGGCTTGCAAATTTTACTGGAGCAGCCGCGAATTTGCGTATATTCATAGGTCCCTTGTGAGCAGGGGGAAGGAGGCAGCTTAGACTTGCAGAGTGGACAATATCAAGTAGGTTGTGGGGAACATGGCTTGGAAGGAGCTGCAAATGATGTGCGTTTGGTCCTCATCCAAATTCTCAGCAGTCCCGGTTGCGGTAGGCTCTGTACCTTCCCAGCACTGCGTCAAAAGGGATGTTTATAGTTTAATGTCATGCAAGCTCAAAGTTGACAATGTATTGCAGCAAAGGCAAGTTATGCTGAAATGCCATCTGATGTGGGCCTGTTGGTTTGGCTGTGTAAACACTGGTTATGTTCATTGATTTCATAAATTATTTCATTGTTCACTTACATACTGGCAGTCAGAGATTGATCTGGAATGGCTGCAAGTGCATTCTAACGCTATGCGCTAGCTGTCAGGCTGAGCTACATTGACAAGGGTTTTAAGGGTGCTCCTGCTGTATGACATGGCTTCTTACCTGTCTTCCAGATTCCATATGGAATGGTTGCATGCAATTGATTTCCGCAGGACCCAACTGCTGTGCTGGGAGTGCAGACTGTCGGTTGGCTGGAGTGGAGTATCTGTGGATGTCGAACTGCTTCGGGATGTTTGCATGCAGCGCTGGAGTGGTGTCCTCATCGGCAAAGGATACAACTTGCTGCCGGTGAGTGAGTTTGGGGTTCTTGAAAGTAGGATCAAATGCTCCAGGCTGAGCGTCAGTCATTGTATGCTTAGTGGCTGATTCATCATCAAACTCGTCAGCCTGCTGTTCACGCGTTGCGTTGCGCTTGGTTTCCCTGTCAGAGAAAATAGCATTTTACTTACAATCCTGTAACTTGAAGAGGAAATGTCTGGTCAGGAATCACCTGCTTGTTTGCAAAGTAGTATTCTCTAGAGTAACGGGTTTGAATTATTTTCTTTTCTTGCTGAACCAAACGTACCTGCTTGCCTGCGAGGTGCCTGCTGTCACTTTTAGCAACTGTTCAGTGAATAAATCCTCCGCCATTCCAATTCCCATGGGAAGAAGCTTGCCATCTGTGTGTGTTTTGTCAAATTTGTCGTTCAAAGGTTCACAGCACACTTTCTCCGGGTCTAGCGTGCTGTCCATGGCATGGGCAAGGGCTGAAGGACCAGTAGGTTCCAGGACCTGTGCAATCCACTGCCTGTCAGGTTGACCAGGTAAGGCGCTCTTTGCAAGACGGCCTGCGTGTTTGATGGCAACCAATCAGCAATTTTCTTGATAGGGTGTGGCATAATTTCCTAGCATAACTATTTGATGTGGCAAGTTTCTGTCAGCTAATGTTATCAATTGCCAGTTTCAAGCGCGTCATTATGAGCATCTTGCAGGAGCTATTATGGGCATTGCCTACTATTGCAGTATCTCAGTAATACCTGCACGGGCGGTAATGGCATTGCAGGTTGGCAATACGGGTAATCACCTGCAATGGCATGGAGGGGCGGCAATGTGGGTATTGCCGCTGCTTCAGGCTTGATTTCTGTTGGTGGTGGCAAGCGCCTCAAGTGCAGATCGGGGACCTCCTTCTCAGCTTGGGATATTGCCTCCATGCCATCGCATGCGATCTTCGCAACACTTCTGAGGTCATCGATGGGTGAGTCGGACAGCTGCAGCTGCTGCCCAATGGGATGGTCCTCATGCTCGCTAAGTTCACTGGACGTTGCTTTTGGAATCTGCAGAGTGGGGGTGGGCAGATCTTGGCTGGTTATGGGGCTCGTCACAACATCCATGGCTTGGTTGCTCTGTGCCGGTGTAGCATCCTTGGTGGCATCCGTCAATGCTATTGGACTGCTGCACGTCATCAGCCCACCAGATTCTGACGTGCTTTCACCTTTGCTGCATTGGATGGGCTGCGGTGTACATACTGCCTGTGGAGGGTAAATGGCTGCTTTTTTTGCGTTGACAGGCCTGTTTGCATGGTTGAGTACCCTTTTGACAGCAGGGGGTCTGGCTGCTAGCATGTTGTTACGGGGCTTGGGGAGTGGCTCTATCTTGGGTGCATGTGTTGGCCTGTTGGTCTGGATGGAGTTCTGACTGGCTGCCGATACTTCTGGGAATCCAGATTGTACGCTGCAATTGCGGTCTCCTGTTGCTGGTGGAATGGCGGTATGGGGCTTGCCTTGCTGCAGCTTGCCTGTGGGTTTGCAGGATGACGCTGCTGCAGGACGAAGCCCTATCAGTGGCCGTCTCATTGCTGGTTTGCTCACTGGTGGCACCGGAGCAGAGCCATCCGAAATATTGTGCAGCTGCTGTACATTTGGTTTCGAGCTGATCATTGGCACCTGTCGCTGTAGCAACTCCTCATTTGTCCTGTTCTGAAGCATGGATGGACGGCCACCAGGCTGCATGGCGTTGTTGGGTGTGATGGGCCCATTGTTTGGCTGGGTGCTTGCCACTGGTTTACCTTGAGGCCCTGCATCCTGTAGAAGGTGTGAAATTCTCTGGGAAATTGCAGTCATGGTTTGATCACACTGCCTTGACATAAAGTGACTGTCCATATTGAGATCTGAATATTTGTTGCAAGTTACTAGGAGAGTATGGTGCAGTTGAATAATGCCACTGCGCATTATGATGTGTTCAAGGAGACCATTCAGGGCTTATCATATTGCATTTCTCATGCTAGCCTGACAGGTACATGAGTCACTGGGTCAGGAGGGGGCTTGATTGACACAGAATCTAAGCTAATACCTTCAGCGATGGGACGGTTTGAAAGTCTACCTTCAAGGTTGTCTGTTGAGTATTGTGGCAGGTGGTGGGAGTCTCCAGTGACCCGTTCAATGCTGCTAAAGTGGGCACCCTGAAACCCTTCAGCTTTGGCCGCTTGATCATTGTGGTGCTGGCCAAGTGGCACTGCAACCCAGTGAGCTTCTGCACACTAGAATTTGGGCTTGATACCTACAAGAGAAGCACCTTCATCCGTTCAGAAGGGCAAGCCCTGCTTTACAAGTCAGGTGTCATGTTACGTTGAGAGTCTCAGAAATTGATTTGTAACAGGGCCACACTACGAGGACCATACATGGTATACCAACTGATCCTGTACTACTGTTACAGTAGTGAGGAAACAAACTGGGTACTGTCAAAGGGTACGGTGAGCTGAGGTTTGCTACCTTAGTGCAACTTCTTTACCTTTGACAGTAACTAGGTTGTAAGAGCTCTCAGAGCCTCCGAGAACATTCAAACACTTTGGACCTGGTGATAAAATCGTATTGTGGCCAAAACGGACCACCCCATCAGCGCTAGCGAACCCAATCGAACCGCTTTTGACTAGGTCATGAAGGGCATGCCCTTCAACACGGATAACCTCACCACGAGTGCTACCCTGCAAATGGAACAACGCCCACTAGTGACATTCACAATCATCGATAAATAAAACTGGTGCCTGATCAGTGCCGTCTTAGCCTATCCCTTTGTCAAATATATTTCATGGCTCAGCCTCACTGAGGTCCACCTAGAATCTGAACCCTAGGGTTTTTAAGCGTCTCGGAGCATTCAACTGAGTTGCGCCCTTGCTTTCGGAGGGATACTTCAAGCGTGCAACAGTCTATCAAGCACAAAGCATTATCCTGTGGGTGTTCCAAGGTTCGGACTCAGGCAGCCACGGTATCAACCTCGGCTTGAAACCGACACTGAAGTGTCACTGACACTGTACACACGCTCGACTTCCGAGATGGCCTCCAGACGGCTGCTATCCCTAGCAGCCGGTTTTACATCTCGAAATGCAAGTGGCAGAGGTTTACAGGTAACTCTGGTTTGAAGAAGGTGCTTAAAAAAACGCGTTCCCGAAACCATGCATGCATGGCGGGACCAGCATTGCATTGGACTTGGCCGAGGCTTGTACCTGGCTCCTATCTAAACTTATTTAAAGCAAGTCTAGCCATACAATCCAAAACTTCACCTTATCTGCTGAAGGCGGGATCACCAAGGAAAAGTCCATGCTTATGGCGCAAACACCTGATGTGGGCACTTTTGCCAGCTATGGGCAATGAGTAGGTCACAAGGTTCCATCGGACAGCAGCAAAGGATGCTACTTTGACTGCTACTCAGGATTGAATCCTTCTGGGTAGCAGTCAAAGTAGCATCCAATGGCAATTGAAGCAGGCTTTAGCTTGACGGCCATGGCTGGGGTCTTTTGCTTTAAGGTGGTCGTCAGCTGACCAGCGTTAAAGCTCCATTTGCACACTAGTGGGGTGTAGGGTGTGGGGTGAAGAAGACTGGCGCTGGGCCCATCGGATGAGGAGGAAGCACCAACTCTGAACCCTAAACCCTAAACGAGGGGGACTGGCATGCCATGGACGAGTCACGTGGCTGGCGGATGACATACATATTGCCTTACAGGACGCTATTCGACACTTCAGCGCAAGTGCACCATCCTCAGACAAGCAGAAGGCGGTGGCTGTCCTGTACAAGGGTGGCGATGCTGCGATCAACCAGCCCAAGCTTCTTGGTAAGAGCACACAAACCGCGCCTGTACAAACTTATTGTCTCTGCACCATGTTGTTGCGCCATTGCCTGCAAGGAGAAACTGCGAGAAATTACATTCGCATTTTCTTTCATATTCATTTTCTACCAATTTCCTAAATGTAGATGACAGTTGAAACCTGATGCTCCCAGGGACCGTGGAGAACAAGCTGGGGTTGGAGGATTTCTTCAAGGAGCGCGGGTGGGAGTACGTTGTCACAGATGACAAGACAGAGTCTGACAGCGAGTTCGACAAGCACCTGCAGGACGCCACCATCGTCATCACCACGCCCTTCCACCCTGGCTACATCACCAAGGAGCGCCTGGACAAGGCACCCAACCTCAAGCTGGCGGTGACAGCTGGCATTGGCTCTGACCATGTGGACCTGCTGGCTGCGGCAAAGAAAGGCATCACGGTCGCAGAGGTCACAGGTGCGTGACACTTACAGCACCTGCCACAGCACTATGCGCATTGGACACACACTTCATGTGGGTGGCAGAGTTTAGTATTGGCGCGGATTTGAGTGCGTTTTGACCTGCCTCGGGCCCTGGTTTGGCCAAGATCTGACCTGCTGCCTTCAAGGTTGTTACTAACAAGACCTGTTATTGTTGGTGACTTGGTGCAGGGAGCAATGTAGTGAGCGTGGCAGAGCATGTGGTCATGATGATACTCTCCCTGGTGCGCAACTACATTCCGGCATACACCCAGGTGAGCACTCTGAACTGAATTCAATTTCCATTAGTATTGAAGTGTTAGAGGTGTCATGTGATTAGCGCTGGTGTACTACAGTGACTGGATCATTTAACTCAAACAGGCCGCCTAGTGCAGGATTGCAATGCTTTTTCGATCACATCTATGATGTTGTGCCGCAAATGATCCAATGCTTTTTGGATCACATCTATGATGTTTTGCCGCAAAAAGCGGCCGCCGGTTTGAAATTGGGTTTGTGCCATGTCATTTTCATGTCGCGAGTTTCAGTCCTTTGTGTGAGGCGCGTATCCTGGTGTAGGTGATCAATGGGGAATGGGATGTGGCCAAGATTGCTGCAAGTGCCTATGATGTGGAAGGCAAGGTGATTGGCACAGTTGGGGCTGGCCGTATCGGGCAGCGCGTACTGGAGAGGCTCAAGGTGAGATGGGGAATGTGCGAGGGGTTTCCTGCATGCGCTGACAGGAGGAGAGGAATCGGTTGGACGTCACAAGTTGGATCATGGACAATGTGTTTCACCTGCTTCACCTTGTGCAAGGGGCCATCCTGAGTGCAGCTATTTAGCTCTGCTTGACGGTTGTGCCATGTGCTGCTGCAGCCCTTCAACCCTGGTGAGCTGCTGTACACCGACTACGGGCGCATGCCTGCTGACCGCGAGAAGGAGATTGGCTGCAGATACGTGTCCCTGGACGAGCTGGTCAGGTGATCATGCAAGGCACTGGCAATCTGACTACCGTTGTCCTTTTTGTGCCTGCACAAAGTACTGTGCAGTATATTACATGCATGTACTTTAGAGCCTTAATGATAGCCAACTGCTGCAGCCCATGTTCATTTGGCAAATGGGTTTGCGTGCAGGACGTGTGATGTCATCACCATCAACGTGCCGCTGCACAACGACACCGAGCACCTGTTCAATGCTGAGCTGCTGGGCAAGATGAAGAGGGGCTCCTACCTGGTCAACACCGCGCGGGGCAAGATTTGTGACAGGGACGCGATAGTGGAGGCGCTCAAGTCAGGGCAGCTGGCAGGTGGGAGTCAACCTGAATAAAACAGGATATCATCGTGGAGGTGGCATAGGGGTTGCATGCGTGGTGGTAAACTACCTTGCGCTACAGCTACCAACATTGATTTGCAATGGCATTCAATGGAATGAATCAATTCCACCGACATGTCGATGCACTTATATACCAGAATACCTGTGCTAGTCTTGCGCGTGCTTATTAAGCACAAACGAGATACCACACCACCCATGCTCGCGCACACGGCAAAACTACCAACAACGTTGGCTCAGCAAAAAGCTGGTAGCAATGCCATGCGTTGCCTCCATTGCTGCATCATTTGCTACAAATGACATTGCCCTGCAGGCTATGCTGGAGACGTGTGGTACCCCCAGCCTGCGCCTCCAGACCACCCCTGGAGGACGATGCCCCATCACGCCATGACGCCCCACTACTCGGGGACCACTCTGGACGCACAGGTGAGCACCAGCTGTGCGCATACCAGGCCCAGAAGAAAGCATGTGAGGTCACCAGAGTATGGTTCCAGCCTCTACACTAGAGTGCCACCACTCAGGCAGTTGCTGTCACACTACATCTTTAACAATGCCACAAATATATCTTGTAACACACTACTATAATAATGTATCACAAGATATAATACTATACCGGTATTTTGTAAATTGGGGCTGCACAATTGCGTCTTCCATGATTTTTGTTTCCTCCATGCAGGCCAGGTACGCAGCTGGCACACGGGACATCATCCAGCGCTGGATGGAGGGCCGCGAGCTCAATGCTGCTGATGTCATCGTGCTCAATGGCAAGCTGGCGCCCCAGTACGACAAGGCTGCAAAGGCGGGTGACCGCTCCCTCACATTTGAGAAGGTGCGCCATAGCTAGCATCATTCGGCACACCATCAGACTTTCATGGACTCAGAAATTTGAGGACATCGTTTGGTTGGCAATCATCGCATGGTTGGCAATCATCGTGGCATTGCACCAACAAGATTATTGGTGGACCACAGGTAGGATTTGATCTGATGAGCTGCAATGAATTACATCACTGCTGGCATATAAATGCTTTTGTAACTGCTGCCAACAACTTTCTTGAATGCAAATTGCTGCATACTTTCTCTACAGCGAGTGACAGCCATGTTGATGTATTGCAGGGTTGGGAGAAGGACACTGTGTCGCCCAAAACGAAAGAAAAGAAAACCAAAGCCAAAGGCGCATAGAAGGCGGCGTACAGACAGCGCATAGCCCCCCAGGGCTCACAAGAAACTAGGCAGGGAACCTTTTAGATCTTCAGAGAAATAGGTACTACCCCCGTACTCCCAGCCCAATTATAAAAGCAGAGGGGTTGCAGCGAATCGGATGGGCTGGGAGTACGGCGGGGATTCCACTTCCAAAGTGGAAGAGACTCGTACTCAGTACGAGTAGAGCATTGTTGTAGAGCGTACAACTAGCTCATCGACCATTGGTAACTTGGCAAGTTTAACTGCCAATTGGGGTAGTGATACAATGTATCATGTGGGACGCACTTGCAGGAAATGCGGTGGACGAGGTGGCACACATCAAGGGTTGTTTAACGTTGAACGTCCAACTTATGGGGTATATCGTAACGTAACATAGCGTTGATTTTTTTCCAAAGATAGTAATGGCTAGTTATCATCATGATGGACCATGTACCTTTTGTTTGCTTTTTATGCAGTTACTGTAGCTACTGTTGCCTACCCATAATAGGCTACACATTTTATGCCGCAGCTGTTGAAGTGGCGCTGTGCACATGACGGGTGGCACAACTTTCCTGAGTTGGTATCATGTTTGAAGTTGCATGCATGCCGGTGGCCTGATCCTATATGACAGTTACTGTCCCGGGTTGGGCCTGCTATAAATATCATGGTGTGCACAGTGTGGCATGTTGACATTTCCCAGCAGCTGCTCAAGTAGCTGCTCATTTTCAAATTAGCCTAGTGGCGGCCAAGCCTTAGACCAAAATCAGGCAATAATTCTCAGCAACTAGTGCATTTACAGCAGTAATATGAGCACGCCAATAATTGTGCACACTGACATAGTAGGCCTGTCAGGCAGCACACTACATTGTGAAACAACCAGATTGAAATTTGATGCCATTTAATGCCAATCATTGACAACATGCGTTTGCCTGCTCAAGCGATTGGCCAAAACCTCTGCCCCACATCATGCCTTGCAATAATAGAGCGCTGCGCTGGCTGAGCATTTCTGAATCCAGCCAGATGCAGAGCAGGACATGTCCTGCGTAAATGTACTCAAACACCCTTGTACTACTACTTCCATTGAAAATGCAAACGTTCCTTCTGCACATGTGACAGCATCAATCATAAATCATTTGAATATTGCGTGTATTGACAGGTTCAACCCAACCGCAGTCAAACCGTACATCGTCTGGATCTGGCAATCCACCATCCACCCACCCACCCAATTTCTGCTGCCCCGAAACAATCCCGTCTGCACATGCGCTGCCTGGCTGGCCAACAACAATCTCTCAACTGAATGCCTGGTATACCAGCTGTCTTAGGCATTGATGCCCCGCCTAACCCTGGTTTTGAGCACGTCAGCGCGACCCTGCGCCACCTTGTTGTTGGGCGCATATGCCAGCGCCTCCTCGTATGCCTGCAGAGCATCCGTGTTGCGCTTCAGCGCCTCGTAGGCGTTGCCAAGGTTGTTCCAGGCTGTCACGTAGCCGGGCTGCAGCTCCACCGCCTTCTTGTACTCTTGCACCGCCAGGTCAGTCTTCTCCATGTTGAAGTAGGCAAAGCCCAGGGCGTTGTGGACCTGTAGCGATGCATTCAGGGCGTTCAGGCGCCAGTATGGCTTTTCATGCATGAGACCGTAATTTCCAGTGAACGTACTGATGTCGGCGCAAGACCCTTCAAGAGGGTGATGGGCTGATGCACAATGCTGAGATTTCTCAGTACTGTTTGCATCATGCACGGACATAGTAGCAGCTCGGGCTTAGGTTATAAGGTTCTGCGATACAGCCCAGCTGCCTGCAGCCCCTCACCTGTGCTAGCTCGTCAGGCAGCCCCTCCCACTTCTTCTTTGCCTTCTCCAGGTTCTTTGTTGCTTGCGTGTACAGCTTCTTCCTCAGGAGCACCACACCCAGCTCAAAGTAGTCCTGGCAGTGCACACAACAACATGAGACAAAAAGTCTAGCTGATGCGCCGGAAGAGTACCACAAGCTTGCAGTGGTTCCAGCCACCCAACTGCTCAAGGGAGGTGTTGCTGAGGTTCTTACCTCTGCGGTGGCCTCGTTGGAGCGGATGCGCTCCCCCAGCGACTTGGCTGCCTCCTCCAACTCCTGCCGGGCTATCACTTGCTTGACCACCAGGTATGCCCCCACAGCCAGGAAGCCCAGCAGCGTGAGGAGGTACAGCAGCTGGACAGGGGTCTCCAGGCCCTCGCTGAGGTTGTCCAGTACTGGCAAGGCAGCAATCAGCAGGGGGAGGTTGAGGCTGTGCAGTGTGAACGGGTGCCCAGCTGCACGGCAAGATAAGGTTGGATAAGGCTACATAGGTTCACCAACCTAGCTGCCAGTCAGTGTGTACTAGGTACCACTAGGACAACCCTATCGGGCAATACATAGCACGATGCTGGATGTAAGCAGAGAACAGGTTTGAAGAACTGGCGCAAGCCCATCTAAGTGCGCTTACCTGGGGAGGTAGGCAAGAGCATGGGCCCTGCCAAAGCGCTGTCTGTGTTTACCATAGCTGTGCAAGCCTTATGCACTGTCAGCGATGTATGCCTCCTAACCAAAAGCTTTGTCGACAGTGTCCTCAGCGGTGCAACACAGGGCGAACAGAACGTTCGCCTGGGCTGTAGTGTAGGCATCGCATGGCAATGATGCATGGATAGGGTGGTGGCCATTGTAGCCTCAAAGTGCGCGCAGCAACCGAAACTATTCAGTGCAAATCAACTATCGCTATGTTTGGGATAAGCCTACTATCAGCCAGTGCTGCGCTTCGCTCGCTCGAGTTTTGCAGTGTGGACAACCCGCCGGCATGAATGAATGCTGATGCACAAGATGCACCCACTTCAAGCTTTGGCCTGTGTGCAGGGGTTTGTGCTGCAGCTGTCAACGGTTTGCATACCGGCAAACTGGGCAGCCATCTTTATCAACAAGAGGTACTGTACAAACCACAGGGGAAGACACATGGCCATGAGTAACGGGGTGACAAAGTGAGGCATTACTTGGACAACCCCCAGCAAAGTGTGCAGGTCTGTTTGCTCTTCCGGGCAGCAGGTGGTGCAGTAACTTGTACCCTGGGTCTGCTTTGCGCACGCTACACGACTACTTGCCCGAATCCCTCTGTGGGTCCTTGCACCCATTACGAATGCATGCATGTGCGAGATTTCACTCTTTGCCCAGTAGAGGTTTCAGTCAGCCAGACGTTGCAGCGGCCTCGTTTCTTTTAGTTATTAATGAAACAATAACGTCGTAGACACCCAAAAAAGCTGCCCTGTCTTGGACAACACTTGAGCTGTCTCTCCCTGGTGTTAAGGTGTCAAGTTGTTTTGCCTATCGTGCGCCCACTAGCCGTAGTGGACAGCAAAAAGGAGGCCTTCACGTCCTGAACTCCGTTGTTGCCTCTACTTTTATTCGACGTTTTGTGGAGCGCTGTATCCACAGGAGTTCATCGGATCAGGGTGGTGAGTGGTTTGGGAAGCAGAGCATGTGAGGTCCTCCCCTCCTGGCTTTTTCACACAAAACGGTTTAACCTGCGTTTTGCAGCCTCTATTTACTGCCTGCAAATGCTAGGTACATCTGTACCTGCTCCACAGTGTTTCCCTTGCAAGGTGTACTACATTTTAGAACCCTATGCATTCCCCCTTCTCCCCTGTGCACTGGCGTTAGGGCCTATGTGTCTGTTGTGAACCCTCGTAAGCTCTGCTGTATTGGTGTAAACAGTTTCAGTCTGAGAACACATGGCTTTTGCCTGCATTGTTAACAACCTAAGTCACTAGCCTCATCCCTTCTCAGTGTTGAAAGCAGTTCCTGCGCTTGTCGGTGGGGATTGCGCTGCAGTGGAATGTTCTGGGCTTCACAGGCTTGCACAGTGTTGTATGTGCAGGCATCTGGGCATTGCAGCCATGCTTACCTGATTCCCTGTCAAAAACCCACGCACGCGTTCTCAACGCCTGGTTCCCATCATCGCCATACATGATGGCAGCGCAGGTGCATACAGTACGCGCGGTCTAACAGCTTCTTTGCTTCATCGTTGCAGGGTCTGACAGCACAGGGCACCGCCAGTGCCTGGGCCCTAAGTGAACCGCTGGCATGGCAAGCCACGTGCCACTGTCCTTGCACAGTGGCGCATGCCAAAGCAGGTGCCGCCCACTGGCACTATCCACTCAGCACAGCTCACAGTGGAGGAGCAGAAAGCCACAATGTTGTTCTTCCATCACCAACAACCATCATCCTGCCAGCTCCACCCACCACCAGCACCACCAGCTCAAGCCCGCTCAGCCCCTGCTTGCCCGCTCATTCACCCCGTGCTTACCAGCCAAACTGCTTGGCAAAGTCTCGTGCGCCCAGCACCCACCCCGCCAGGTCAGCGTGCGGTGCAGCGCGGATGATGGCGAAGGCTCGCGGCGGAAACCGCCCTCCCGCCCCAACCGCCCGGGCAAGTGGCTGCAGACCCTGTGGTCCAAAATGATGCAGCAGTCGGTGGTCAGGGCCCTAGTCAACCTGGTGATCATGGTCCTGGTGTTTGTCACGTGGCCTGTGCCGGGAGGGCGGCGGTTCAGCGACCAGAACCTGACCACATCGGTGCCCTTCTCCGAATTCGCGCAGCGGCTGCAGAAGAACCAGGTCCAGGCGGTGTCCATCGACGGCGTGCAGATCGTGTTTGCCATTAGGCAGCCACCGCCAGCCAAAGGCAAGACCCAGCAGCCCGTGCAGCAGGAGGTACAGCCACCAGCTCCAGCGGTGCGCCAGCTGTACTCCACGGTGCGCCCCGCCGATTTCGCCATGCCCTACACCCAGATGGTCAAGAACGAGGTCCAGTTTGCGGCGATGGACAGGCGGCCCAACAGGTTCTTTCCCATTATGGTGAGTAGCGTCCCCCCCTTGCATGCATGCACGCGTACATGCAATCGCAGCAGCCCCAGCACTGCTGCAGTGATTGCGCTGTGCCCATGTAGCTTGGCCTCGCATGTGCATCCAATGTCGAGCGAGGCGCTCAGTCAGATGTATCCCCAGGAAAGCAATTGGGCTGCTTTCTGCTAATAGCAAACCTACACCCTGTTTTCTGTGGATTTTTCGGAAACTTCACAAACTTATCCTGCTGGTTCTGCAGATGTACATGCTGTATATTGGGCTGCTGTTCGGGGTACTGCAGAAGCTGCCGCTGAAGCTGCCGCGTGGCGCCGGGAAACGGCATTCCAACAGCGTAAATCATCATGTCGTCAAGTTTGCTGACGTGGCAGGGGTGGATGAGGCTAAGGAAGAGTTGGCTGAAGTTGTGGTAGGTCATCATCACCATCACCATCAGCATCATTTCCAGCATCCATCATTATCATGTATCGTTATCATCACCCTATGCCTGGTCAAGGTTTGCGTCACCATTAATTTTCTTACACCATATTAGTGCAACAATCCCCCTGTCGCACCCCATAGGAGTACCTCTGGGTGCTGGAGAAGTACCCATGCCTTTGTCATGTTTGTGATCCAACAATCCCTCTGTTCCTCCCCACAGGAGTACCTCCGGGTGCCAGAGAAGTTCACAAAACTGGGTGCGCGCCCTCCCTCTGGCGTGCTGCTGGTTGGCCCTCCAGGCACAGGCAAGACGCTGCTGGCCAAGGCAGTGGCGGGGGAGGCGGAGGTGCCCTTCTTCAGGTGAGAAAGGATGGGGTAGCGCTTTCCATGCATGTACCAGTTATTTTGTCAGGACACGCTATCACTGTGCATCCATGGTGGTCGTGACCTGGTTTTTGTTTCTATGTTGGACATGAAACAAGGCATGAACAAAAATACAAGTTTTACATTATGTCAAATCATCCATTAGTTGATTGCTCACCATCATTGCTCATCATTTCCCCCATGAAACAGCATCTCAGCCAGCGAATTTGTGGAGCTGTACGTTGGGATGGGTGCGCTGCGGGTGCGGGAGCTATTTGCTGCTGCTCGCAAGGACGCGCCATCCATCGTATTCATCGACGAAATTGACGCAGTTGCAAAAGGTGAGCGCTGGTTGGGGCTTAGGCAAGGGGGGAAACAAACGTTGGACAATACACCATCAATTGCTGTACGCCCTGCCGAGCTGCAATACGCGCCTGTGGGGCGTCGACAATGGCGAGTGCCGCAGGCCTTAATCTCTGATGTGCGAATTGTAATTGTAAACCCGGCATTGGTGCAAGCGATGATGCAGGCAGTGCCAGGGCAGGGCTGGTTGGCGCTATGTGTATAAAGGGCTAATCTGGCCGTAATGATGTAAGCATGTACCTTATCGCGTCATTGGCAATGACATTGCCCTGCGCCCTACCAACCGGCGACATGTGCCTGCGCAGTGTGGACAAAAAGAACTCTCAACCAGCTGTCACCTAGCTAGAGGATTGGAATTAAAGCGCGGCAAGAAGGCTTTTGACAGGCCACAAGGGCCTCGAACCCTGTCTGTAACAACCCTCAATTCAACCCTCGACTCACCACTGCTCTGTGCTCTACCAGGCCGCGACACGCGCCTGCGCAGCGTGGGCAACGACGAGCGCGAGCAGACCCTGAACCAGCTTCTGACCGAGCTGGATGGGTTTGAGAACGACAAGGAGACGCTGGTCATCTGTATCGCGGCCACCAACAGGCCTGATGTGCTTGACCCGGCCCTGCTGAGGCCCGGCAGGTTTGACCGGCGGGTGGCGGTGGAGCGGCCGGACAGACAGGTGGGTAGGCAGGGCCAGATCTTAAAACCCTCAACGCATAATATTAATAGTTCGGCCTTTTTCGGGTTTGATTTGCGGCCAGACAGACAGGTGGGTGGGCAGGGCCAAACTGTCATGCCTGAAGCATTAGGGTTTTGGTTCCGGACTTTTTATTATATCTGTTTATTTCAGTATCTGTTTTTGGTGATTATTATTGCCTTGGGTCTCATGGGTGGAATGCTCATGTCTGTTTGTTGGATTTGTAGCTGATAACCGTTTGAATTTTGTCCTGTGCGTCATAGGTTTGACCTGCACTCATCTGCCATTCGGGGCTGGAAAGCATGTACCTACCAGCAGCCTGTGTGTGGATGCATTTTACCTGGGGCACGCATGCAACTGTTACTTCTCCGCGCCTTTCCTGCCATCAAAACAAAGGGCTGCGCTGCTGGCACTTTTAAAATAATTAATATTTATGGGTAAAATAACTTCAAAAATTTTGAAATATTACAAAAACTCTGAAAAATAACCTTGTTGTTGTCCAGGGCCGCCAGGAGATCCTCCAGGTACACATGCGGCGCAAGAACCTGCCCCTGGCCGAGGACATCAACATCCAGGACATTGCGGCAAGCACCATGGGCTTCACGGGGGCCGACCTTGCTAATCTGGTGAATGAGGCTGCGCTGCTGGCGGGGCGGGTGGGCAAGGGTAAGGCTGTAGGCACCGGTGGATTGAATGTAGCGGAGTCATAATTCAGTAACTGGAATGAAACTGGGATTGTTATTCCTGTTCAATATTGGATGGTTATTCCAATGCCATTCCAGCATTGAATGGCATTTGAGCGTGGCCACCCTACCCAGTAAATAGCTTTTAGACCTGTGCCTTGCAGATGAGAAGCATAGGGTTCACCTTCATTCCCCACCCGAACACACCCAATGATTGCATGCTGGCCTTTTCCAAGCCCAAGGTTGTGGTACATGACTCAGCCAGCAGCCGTAATCATCAGTCCCGCGCGCCAGCATCACTGATTCGCCTACTCGTGCCGCAGACAAGGTGGGCATCGAGGATTTCGAGCGGGCCACCCTGCGCGCCGTGGCGGGCATTGAAAAGAAGCGGTCCATCCTGCATGGGGAGGAGAAGACGGTGGTGTCGAAGCACGAAGTGGGGCACGCGCTGGTCAGCACAGCTGTTGCAATGCTTATTCCCGGCTCCCCAAGCGTGCAGAAGCTGAGCATCGTTCCCAGGACGGGAGGCGCGTTGGGGTAAGCGTGCAGTTTGTCCCAGGGGAGGGCCTGTTGGGGTCAGGTGTTGCCCAGCGATATAATTGAAAATAAAAATGATTCCAAAAATCTTGAGGGGACTGGCCGATGCTGATTTGCTACTGAACGCGCTTAGTAAAAAACAAAAGTAGCAAAAACCCTAGGTAAAGTAGCAAAAACCCTAGGTTTAAGCATCAACGTGGGCAGCTCCACATGTATGAAGAGCCCATCCTGGCTTGGCTCATTCGGGTTTACCGAGGAGCGCGCGCTCATTGAGACTCAGCACTATTGCGACTCAGCACCATTGGGACTCGACGCCATTGCGACTCAGCACCGGTGAGCATTCCTCTGCAGGTTCACCTACACCCCGCCCAATATTGAGGAGCAACCCCTTGTTCATTTACCATTTTTTATCAATGATATCGGTATTCATTTTGTGTGTTACTCACTCAAAGTTCTCCATGCAGGTTCACCTACATCCCCCCCAACACCGAGGAGCGCGCCCTCATGTTTGCCACAGAGATACGCGGCCAGCTGGCCATGCTGATGGGCGGGCGGGCAGCAGAGGAGGTGTGCTGCGGCTCGGTGTCCACAGGCGCCGTGGACGACATCCGCCGTGCCACAGACCTGGCGTACCGCGCGGTGTCAGAGTACGGGCTGTGTGCTGCCCTTGGGCCCATGTCTGTCAGTACCATGGCTGCGGGGGGGTCGGATGAAGGCGGCCTGGTGCTGCGGGAGTCAGGTGGGGCAGGTTAGGGTGTGGTTTTGGGTTGAGGGCTTTGGGAGTAGGGTTTAGGTTTGCTGCTGCGGGAGTCAGGTGGGGCTCCTAGGGAGTGACTGGGTTGTGTGGTTTAGGGTTTAGTTTCACACCCTGAGGGTTGTGCTGGGGGCTGCATTGTTGCAGCAACACAACTAACCAATGTCAATTACACATAAGGCCTTGCAAGCCATCAAAATGTTGGCAACGTTTAATCCTGCATCTTTAACCATTTTTCTTATTGCAGGCGACATGTCCCGCCTGGTTGAAGCAGAGGTCAAGTCCCTGCTGGAGGGCGCGCTGGCTGTGGCCAAGGCGGTGGTGGTGGCCAACCGCAAAACCCTAGAGGGTATGGCCGGCTGCCTGGAGCTGGAGGAGCGGCTGGATGGGGAGGCGCTTAGCACCTGGCTGGCAAACACCCAGGTGCCGCCGCAGCTGCGCCAGTTTGTGCTCAAGACGTGAATTTGAAACAGTCGCGAGGGAGCCAACCCGGGCTCATTAGATGTGAATGAGGCGGGAGGAGGAGGTGGAGGAGGGATGGATGGGGGTGGTGTTGACAGCTTGTGGCCATTTGGCTGGGAAAACATGGGCCAATTCCTGGGGGTGAGGAGCGCTGGTGGAGGAGAAGCAGCTGAGCGCTACCTGGCTGGCAGATTTGCAGGTTGTGCTGAAGCTGCGCCAGTCTGCGCTGCAGGCGGGGTTTTAGGTTGATCCAGTTACTTCCACTTTCATTGCTTGCCGTCAAAGTAAGGGGGGAGAAGTGTGGTACAAAAGATGGGGAGGGATGTTTGCCCGTAAGGAGGGGGGGATGGGTTGTATACAGGTGGGGGGAAGGTGGCTATATTGAATGGCCGGCTAGATTGTGGATTCGAGGCAACACTTGACAGGGTTTTGTTGCATGCAATGGTGCACATGTTTTCATTGTCGTCTGTTCATGTGGGATTGAGCATTGATATAGGAATGTGGTCTGCCTTGGACGCGTATATGTATGCAGTTGTGATGTGGATGATGTGGTTTTGTGGGCCAATGTGTGGTGCACTTGGCAGCCTTGTATACTATGGTTGGCGATGGTTTATGGCGAATGCGGACCGTTGCATGCACATACCAAGCTTGCATACACATGCAAGTCTTCCCCACAGTTATTCTAGATCTAGGGATTTCCAATGCAAGGGTTGGCATTTTGTATCCGGGCTTCATTGCATGTTTGCCTCACTAATTTGACAGATTCTGAAGATTTTGTTCCCATTGTGCATGGCTTTTGCGTCACGCCAGTGGTGCGTTCTGTAGCTACTATTATAAAGTGTTTTGCTTTCACATTACTTTACATGTTGTAACACACGTACATCTGGTTCATTCACAAGCCTGCTACGGTGCAGCACTGTGCGCATGCTTGTGTGACCGGTTCAATGCATGCGGAATTGCTGTGGATGTGCCCCGGGGCCCGCTTTCTTGCACTGACAACCCTCCAATCCCGTAAATAATTTGCCAATGTTTCCATACAAGCAAGAAGTGCCAGCAATCAGCTGGCAGGCTTGGAATTGGATGCCCCCCGCCCGCATAAAAATGGATAGACACTTCTGAGAGCAAATCATGATTGCAAACAACCTGAGGTGCAAACAGGTACACCCATCATGCGCACATGATGGCCACGTGGCACCAGGCAGTGGCGGCGCGGCGCGGCGCACGCAGCCCTGTGCCAGCTCAGCATGGCAGCTGCCTACCCGACTTCTCGGTTTGATTTCGCCCACCGCGGACGGGCATTTTTGTTTCATATGCATACGCCACCCAAGTGTGCATGCTGCAGCAGCTGACAAAAGGTTTTAGTCCCACAATGGTTCTTTGATCTGCATGCGGTAACTTTCTTAAAAGGGAACGCATGCATGCAGTTCTGGGGCAAGTACTCTGCCTTTAAGATTAGTCCGCACCACCGGTGAGCTAGGTTTCAAGACGTCACCGCCGGGTCAAGGACACCTGCATATCAGTAGGTATGCTAGGGCGGTGCACACTCTGAGAGTGCTCCCTGTACAAGTGCTGTAGCCTCAAGCTGTCACTCAACACCCGCCCCTCGACAAGTAACAACCGTGTCAGCGCCGCTGCTAGGTTCTGCAGTACTCCGCCGAGGTCGCCAAGCAGTGAAGGGTCGCCCTCAGGGAGGGGCAGTGTGACCCACTTCGGGAGCCTTCAGGTCTGTCCCAGGCTGCATGTCTGGCTTGCACAACTTGTTGTAGCTTGGCCACGGTATGATTCACTTTGGGAGCCTTCAGGTGTGTCCCACTGGCTAGTAGTCCCATGGGACCAGGTCCTGGCTGGCTGTATGTATAAGCCAGTCTTGCAAGTCTTGTTATAATGTTCATCTGGCGCAATACCAGGGGGATGCACTTAGTGTGCAAGAGTAGCTTGGCAGGGCTCTGGGACTAGCCTAGTTGTGACATGGCTAATACAGCCACTGTGGAATTTCCAGCGCTACCAGCTACTTCCAATGGTTTGTCAGACACTGATCAGTGGGCTGGTGAGCAGCCAGGGAACGTGCCGGGTTTGGGTGTTACACATACCTTACAGTAAGTGTGGCAAGAGGGTTCAAAAGTGTGTGTGCTCATTATATGTGCCTAGCGGCACTGCCTAGTAGCCTATTAGCTGACTTATATTTTGCCATGCCATGGTGACTAAACACCTTTAATTTTGAGCAGCACGTACCTCTGACCCACGCGGGTGGCCCTAGGCCAGTCACTATTGAATTCCAGAGCCTGCCGCTAGTCTAATGTGCAACCTTACCATGCATTGTCACCACCTGACCAATCCTGTGCTCCTTGCAGCAGCGGTTCAACCCTAGGCTTGAGCAATTTGGTGGGCTTTTGCAGCCTGAAAGTGCCTACAGTCTGACCAAGATCTGGCCATGATGACAATGCAGCGGGGTTCAGCGCCAGTTGCCAGCCTGTGCTTGATCAGTCTGTGCTTGACAGCGCTTTGGGCGGGTCCGTTGGTTTCTTGCTGGAGTGTTTCAGACTTACAGCCCGTTGCAACCACAGCAACCAATGAAGACAGTCCGCATGGGGCTGCCAGTGGGGTGCGCAGGCTGCTCCAACGCCAGGCAAGTATAATATTAGCTCTTATTAATGTGGCACTGCTTCTGAGCTAACTGAAGGAATTACTAGCCCCGTTTGTGTGCAAAATGGATGTGAATATAATAATAAGATATACATAAAATGGTGTGCAAAACGTATTTGTAGAATAATAGATATACATACACGTATACTGTAGTGATGATTATTTTAGAAGCCAACGATGCTATGAACTCCTTATTATTACAATTTTGGACGCCATGCAAGTATATATGTTTTCTCAATGGCATATAAAATATGCCTCACAGTGAAGTTTATTGTCGCATGTTGGAGTAATGATGGACATTGTTTATGGCATTGAATGGATATTGCTTAGTGGTATCGTGCCTTTCTCAGGACGGCCCAGGGGCTGTGCGCCAGACAGTGAGTGGGGAGCAGTGCATTTTTCCCGCAACCTACGAGGGCAGGACTGCCTGGGACTGCATCAAGATAAATGGTGAACCCTCTTGCCAGGTGTGGACAGTGCTGTTCCACCAGAGAGATTCTATATGTCATAGGTTTTTGCTGCCAATGGCATGGCATGGCATGGCATCGCATGCACCTGCATACTCTTCCCAAGTGGTTGGGTAACTGCTGCTGACGCGCGCGCACCATTGATCTGATCTCAGAGTAGGCAGTGTTCCTTAAATCATGGAGTAGAGTCGAGGCATCATATCTGCTTGACGAGTTTTGGGTTTGGTGCAACATAACTGGCACCTCACAGTCACTGCCAGTAGTATCCATGCAAAGCAGAGTGACTGTCTCCTTATCACAATGCAGGTACAAGCAGGCGGATGGCAAAGCTGTGCACCTCTTGGGAACGCAACTGTTGCTCCATCACCTAGTGTTGCTCAAGCTCCCAGCATGCCTCCCAGCCCATTGTTGACAGTGGACGGGGAGGAGTGCGCGTTGCCCTACACCTACAACGAGGTCAACGTGACAGACTGCGTGTACCTATACAACGAGCTGTCGTGCCCAAAAGCAGATGGCACATGGTCGCCGTGTGCAACCAACCAGACCAATATGGTAAGTACAATTCGGCTCAGCAGCATTTGATACTCGCCCTGATATTGTAGCTGCCATGGGTACAGCAGGATGCAAATCGACCGACAACCACTTGTCCTGCTCATTACAGTGTATCATTTGCCATTTTGTTACAAGTTGCTGTGATGCCATGACATGTGCAACATATTAATAGATTACAAACTGTTGTGTCACATCCTTTTCAAAGAATATTATGATTATCTTTGAGAATGAATTCCTGGAAATTCCATTCAATGAAACAGTCCATTTATACTATTATTGTTTTTGGGGTTATGCAGGAGGCAAATATGGGCGCTGGTTTTGATGCCGTTGACATCTTGGTGCTTGACCCAGCAACCAGGATGACAATCAACGGCTCAATGTGCTTGTTTCCATGGACAACGGAGGACAACATAGTATACATTGACTGTGTACATGTTGGGGATGGCTCTGAAGTGTGTCTGGCGGGTGAGGGTTGCAATGCTGATCACGTGGATGTCGTAACCCTCAGCTGCTGGCTGTCCTGTCCTGGACGTCATGAATTGACTGCCATGATCATCATGATGGCCATGGCGGCCACTGTTTTCTCTATCGCAACTATGAATACCCGGATGCCGATTGCGCTACAACATTGGTAGCAAGGTGCACAACGTTGTCCCTCGTACAACGCATTCGTCAAGTTGTGCAAGCCTTGGGTGTGAGATGTGTCCTGTGCTGCTGCAGAGACTGGAGACCTTGAGGAGTGCCAGCCACTTCCCACTGGTGCCCCCGCCGCTGCATACATGGTGGCAGAGCGCTTCACTGTGGATGGAGAGCCGTGTCTGTTGCCCTTTGTGTATAGGTATGTGCTGTTTATGATGCGCACTATCTCTGCATTGCCAGCAGCCAGGCTGTGACAGGGTTTGCCATAGGGTATGCCATGCCACGGTCATTATCTGTGCAAGGGGACGGCTTCTATCTTGGGGCTTGCTTGGTAACCATTACCCACTTCTCAGCCATGGCATGCCCCACTTGCATTAACGCTAAGTACTGGCCGCCAATCATTATGAGCACTCGCACCCCTGGCCCGCTGCAAAATGGTTTCAGTACCCGATTGGCATTTGGCACATGGTTGCTACCAAAGTCACTTGGTTCACGTGTTGCAACACTTGAATGTGATTTGAATCTGAATTGGATGTGCAATGTTGCAGGCAGACATTGTACCTTGACTGTGTGGGTACTGGCAATGGCACAGACTTCTGCAGCACAGTCGATGGCCAGCTTCAGCAGTGCAACAGCACAGCCCCGTTGCCGCCTGAGGAAAGTGTTCCCCTCATACCCATGTAGGTAGCGATTGGGTCTGGCATATATATTTGGTGTTGGTGCACAACACAATGGGCACCTTTTTATCTGCCCTGGCCCCCACGTTTTCTTTCCTGGGGCCATTTGTGCAGGGACTTTGTGGATAACAGGGATGTTCAAGGCGAGGCAGGCGCACTCTGTGCATTCAACGTGCCAGCAAACTCCACTGAAGCATGTGCTGAGGGCTTGGATTGCTTTCCAATGCCGCTCTTGGATCTGGTAATGGATTAAATCACTGCCATTATGCTGAATTCATTTGTGGCTGATGCTTGTTTGTATTTCTGTGACCTGCATCCAATAAACCAACCGTTTGAATAGCTGAGTTCATCTGAACCAAACTGGGCCACAACCTTGATGCATAATCATAATTACTATCTGAAAATTCAGCATTTGGAGTTTTCAGAGCAGATCCAACTGCAGTCTCTTCTGTTTTGTAGGGCAATGGTCACAACCTGGTCGAAGCTGGCTTCTGCTCTGAGCCTCCAGCTGGTGGATTGTTTGGCACTTTTGAATACATGTCTGCGGAGGGCTTTGTGCCGCCTGAAGTGTTCTATCCACTGACCACACCAGATGAAGGGTCTGTTTTGATACCCCTCTGGGAATTGAATGCTACAGACGTCACATGGGTGGAGGACCCCATCTTCACATATGTGCCTTCGTTCTCCCAGGCAAGTGGCTTCGGGCGGTACCAGGGTCGTTAGGGTTTTAGAGTGCAGCTGAGTTGAAGGTTCTGTTCAGGGGTTAGGGTTCTGCTATTTAGGGTTTAGGGTCCAGCTGTTAGGGTCCAGCTATTTAGAATAGGCGTGCAGAGAAGATGCCTTTTTAGGGTTAAGGGTCCAGCTGAATTGCAGTGGCCCTCGGTAACGTGGTAATACAAATGCCGCTGTGCTGAATACAATTATGTGCATTGATGTGCATCAAATAGTGAACCCAGTGCAACAAATGCAACTTGCGCATGTGGCTTGGTGTTCCTGCAGCAAAACCAGAGCCACATAGCCCTTTCTCAGCTGGCGTACAGCGGCGACGACGCATTCAACGATGGCACTTGGGCAATCAACCTGTGGTTCCGCCCAGATCTAAGCCAGGCGAAGCCATCACCTCAGGAGTACCTCTACTCCCACCAGCACTTTGACGGGAATGACACCAGCCAGGCAAATCAGGTGCAGCTGTTCCTCAATTGGTCAGAACCATCTGGCCCTTCTGTAGATGTGGTGGTGCGCAGCGACTACTACTCCAGTGCAGCTCCCTTGGCGCCCACAAGCACAGGGCCAGCAAAGGTAGTCAGCAACTCGACCACAGATGACTGGCATATGCTGACCTTGACCACCAAGGACCCTAAAACGTTTGGCTACGAGGTGTACCTGGACGGGAAGCAGATCTACAACTACACAGGAGGGGACGGGGACGCACCAACCACCACCGGGCTGTTGGGCTATCCTATGGTCTTGCCGGGCGACCCTGGAATCATGATCGGTGCGCACCAAGACCTACTGCCAGGATCATTTTTCGAGGGACGCCTGGCTCACGTGATGATTTTCCCTGGAGCTGTAACAGCAGCGCAGGTTGAGGGCCTGTTTGACACGTACCTGGCTGCCATGCCTCAGGTTGGCACGGCGTAGGTTTCTCATGGTTGTTGAGCAAATAATATATGCCATTGTTGGTATCTACAAAGTGCAAGCTGCATTTTGCAAGTTGAGGTGGTGATATGAGTGAAAATTGCATGAAGGGAACTGGCAACTACCAGCTGCCCCCTATAATTGCACCGGGTTGATACGTTGAGATCAGTCTGTATGTGATGTTATTCTCTGCGCTGTCAATTGACATGATTGCAGCCCTTCTTTATCCAGCATATTGTCTGATGCAAGGCACCGTTCTCGACATGCAAGCCTAGGGAGTGCAATGACCTTCTCGAATAGCCCTCTTGATGGGAGGCGGGTTGGGCGTTGTGATTATTGAGGTGTTACCCTAAATTCCTTTGTGTAGTGTATGAACCAGAGCTCTGAGCCTTGTCATAAGAGGGATACAGGCTTGACATTGAGCGTTGAGCTATCATTGAGCGCTGCGATTATGTGATTTTTAAAGTAGCAGCCCTGTGCAGTGCCATGCGTCATGATGAGACATGCAACAGAGCAGATGTGACCGATGTCACTGGCTAAAAGTTGCCCACCATTTGGTATGTGGTATAGGTGCAAAACCCTAGAGGGTAACAACCCCCACTTCAGGGGTAATGCATTTCCCAGTTGAGTCACGTGGTGGAAAATCCTACAGGGTTTACACATGCCAGTACGACATGCCAGCTGTGGGGGCCCAGTTTGATGTTGGTACACATGCGCGCCATGTCAGCCCCAAAAATGTGGGCACAGCCAGCCGCGTCTCTGACGTCGATAAAACCCACTCGGTCCATAACAGCTTGCATAGCTTTCGGCGTTTTACCCGTACGTGGCAGGCACACGTATGTCAGAGGCTGTGAACACGATCTGTCCGCTGGTGAGCTACCTTGTTCGGTCACCGCCCGCTTTCTAGAAATTGGTGAAACCGTTCTGCATGGGCCACAGCGGCTGGAGGCTTTCATTGTACAGGAGTAACAACCGTGTGAGGCCCGGGATAGCTGTTGCGTGCTGTTGGAGGCGAGACGCACACTGTGGCCCTGGTGCTGGAGTTTTACACATACTTGCAGCTCGAACAGGGCGTGGAGAGAAGGTTGGAAGACACAGAGTCTGACAGAACCTTTGGGCTGCTTTTCAAAGAGTGCTGAGCTGTGGCACTCTTCCAAGTAAGCGGACCCAGTGGTCTTCAGTGGAAGCGATGTAACAAACAGTTTCCCGCTGCAATGATTGGCACACCATAGCCGGCTGTTACCCATGTAATTGATTTTTGCTTGCGGCACACTGCATATCTTGTGCATAGTTGCAGTGTCACACAAAGTTGCAGCCAATTTGAGCTGATACAGCAGGTCCTGTCTGGTGTGGCTATCATATTGGTACACACAGTGTAGTACCAACTTGGTACTTGAAGTCCAAAAGGGGTATTTGTAACAACCCTATCACTCAGCCTGAGTGTGGACTACCTAACAGGGAGCTATGGTCAGTAGCTCTATACAGCAGGACCTCTTAAGCCAAGTGTCGTCGCTGTGCATCCTGCAGGCCTGGGTGCGACCACTGCAAGCTGCCTATTAGGCACGGGGTACATGATCAGGATGGGAGCACCTAGTGGCGGTGTAGGCTACAAACCCCGTCTCCAGCCAGCAGCTTGGCTGCTGGTTCTGGTGACATGTGCAATTGTCAATGACAAGGGAGTGACAGGCAGCGCGCTCAGTACAAACATATACTCGAGAAGCCTTCTGCAGGTGAGAAGGTTTATTTTGTGACTTTAACCCGACTTCATGCGCTTTCTCTGGCAGGGACAGGCAGGTCTTAGATCTTGGTTGCAGTGTGCTGTCAACATATGTATAGCATGCCGCATGGATGGTTTTGTGTGTAGACAGAACGTATTGGCATGAGGAGTGCTGGCATAGGCAAACACTTTGGACGGTCGTGCTACAGTAGAAGGAATGTATGGATTTGTTTCAACCAACTTGGACCAGGACCTGGTCATGAACTGGGCACTAATGGACTGATTGCTTGCAAGCGTCCAATACAAAACGCAGGACGTGCAAAAGATGGCACCATTGGTCAAGTGGATGTGTGTATGCAGGCACCGCTTCAGCCGTCCAGCCGCACCCTCCCCCAGCCTGTGTCCTTCTATCCACTCACAGGTGAGGTGGTGCCTCAAGGTACCAAGGCGTACCCTCATCTACTCAGTGTGGGTAAATTGAATTGCAATTTGCTGACCAGGAAACAGATGGCAGCGTCTGAATTAAGCTCTAGCAGGGTCGAATACAGTTAGGAATCGGTTTTGAACACAGATTTATATCTTGCAGGCAGGTCTGTGGATCCGGCAATACCTGTTGTGGCTGTCCCAGGACAGGCAAACGAGACCAGCTATGAGATAATATGGCAGCCAGACCCACAGTTGGGGGTTGATGTGCTGGGCTGCAGCAAGGTGCGCAGAGGGGCAGTCAATAGTCACTACTCCCTCACAGATACTGATCATGGCATGCATACAGCAAGGGGCACGCACAACAATAGGCGCATGACGACTGGGAATGTCTTTCTGTTTTTTGTATCTGTTTGTGAGTAAAATGTTTAGTCAGGAACGTGTAAATTGATGGACTTGAGCACGTGGCAGCCTGGCGCCTTCAAGTTCAAAGTGGATCGTGATATCTGTTGTGCTGCTCATATGTTTGATCCACTTGCAGGCTACGCACAGCTCCGTACAGCTGCACCCTGCTGCGTATGGCACTCAAGGACCCTTTGCTGTTAACGTCTGGGTCCAAGTGGATGACCTAAGTGGGTTGAACACAGACTATGTTCTCTCACAGTACGGATACCAGCCTGGTCGGAATGACAGCAATCCCGGGCAAATTGACCCTAATACGGTATGGTTGCGTCACATTTGTTCTAGTGCAAAGGGTATTCTGGTCCCAGGGATGGATGCGCACCCATGGTTGGTTTGTGTGAGCTGTGTAAACTGGTCACTGATGTTTCACGGATGTCGGCAGGCCCTGTTAATATCCGTGCAACAGCAGTGACGGTTTTAGACAGCTCACACAAACCAACCATGGGTGCGCGTCCAACCATTGCAGGATTGATTAGCCTAACTGAGTACCCTCTAAGAGGGTACTCAGCCTTGTGTGCCATGTGACATGTGTGCCATGTGGCATGTAGGTGGCCATCTACCTCCCAGAGAAGAACAACCCGGCGTTTGGGATTGTTCGCACAATTGTCAAGGACTCGGATGACGTGTTTGCTGGCCCGCCTTCAACCACCTTTCTGGACTCCAGTGGGCAGTATGGGCTACCTGTGTCAGGCGTGTACAACACATCCGATGGGTGGAACAAGACCGATGGGAAGTGGCACATGATTACACTCACTACCCATGAATCTGGAAGGGGTTACCGCCTCTTCATTGATGGGAGGCTGTCAGCAGAAGTTGTTGCGAACCAGTCATATGAAGGTGTGGTGGTGCAGGCCATGTGACTGGAACACTTTTTTTGAGCTATTTGTCAACCTGGTTGCATGGCATAATGGCAGGATTGGCTGATGCAGTCTGTGTCGTTAGTGGCATTAACCTGGCCCCATGTATTTTGCTTGTGTATATAGCTGGTCTACCTGTTTGCCACTGGCGTGACGCAGTGCAGCCTTGCGCACAGCGCCACTGGTGCTAGTGATCATTATTGATCTAGCAGCAATTCTTGTTCATCACAACACGCGACAGTCGCTTTCAACCAAATTTTCTGTGTCACACAGGTGCAGGCGGGGCACTCGGAATGCCTTCTGTGCAGCTCAACATCGATGGCGGCGACCCGCTGACCATGACGGGGCCCATGTACCTGTGTAGCCGAGCAGACAACGCCTCCACCCGGCATTTCAGTGGCAAGCTGGTGAACCTTGGCATCTGGGACACTGCTCTGGATGGCGGGAATGTTGCCAAGCTATTTCAGCTGGTAGAGACTTGACCACTCATCATCCAGAGCTGCTGTAGTCCCGTTGGTGCATAATGTTTCATAGTGTCTTGTTGTCTAGGATGCATTGACTGCTTTTACTACTACCATGGCAGGCCTGCTGGCGTTGCGTATCCCTGTCAGTTATCTGCATGCTTCCCAAAGGTAACATGCACTCCGTTGGCTCTGTCAGACTTTTTAGGGTTATAGGGTTTCAGAGTTTCTGCCCTACCAGCACTCAACACGTTCTTGTAGGCCTTCTGCATGAGCTGGTGACCATGGTGCTCAGCACCAGGGTATACTGGTTGTGAGGCCTCCAGACTATGCAGGGCCTGAGTCTTTCCCAGTTTTGCTGACAGCAATGTTGGTGCTTCTCATCGTCTGCAGGGTCCAGACCCCTCTAGTGTGCTGGATGCCTTGAACAGCAGCGTCCCACAGCAGATGACAGTGATTGGCAACCGCTGCCTCTCCAACTGCGTGATCCAGGACCAGGGCGCAAGGATGTGCTACGCAGAAGGAGTGGGTGATTGGGAGCCATGCGCTGGAGCACAAGTAGACAACACCTCTGTGAACGCCACAGAGCTGCAGCTTGAACCGCTTTCCTCAGCCACCAACACGTCATCGACACTGGCGCTGCAGACGGCTCTCAATGGAACGAATGTCATGGGGTACTCACTGTGCAGCTTGAATGGATCTGCGCCAGAAGGTAAATGAACAGGAGATACATGTGCAGGTTTCTTGAAATAAATTTAATACTGAAGGGAACACTAGGAATGTTTCGTAGTAACATGAACCATGGCATGCATTCATGCTGGTGCTGATCGCGCTGCTGCCTAAGTGAGAGCGCTCTGTGCGCTGGATGCAGGGGTGGATGTGGTTGCGTGCAACATGCTGGAGGTGTGTGCTGCGCTCTCTAGGTGGGAGATAGAGACTATCTTCCCTGCGTCTGGGATACAATTGGGGAGCTTGGGCGTGTGTGTGAGGCCAATCATCCCTAGCGTGATGCTGCCAGACGCTACTGTTGTGCCTCCAGCAAGGTAAAAGCCATACAGGGAGGGTGTTTGGGTTGATGCTACGAGTGTTTGCTCTGGCAACTTGCAGCATCTGATTGTAAATGTCTGTCATAATGACATTTCTGTCTAGACATTTACAATGATTGGCCTACTCTTTGCTCTGCTGTGCCTCCCACTTTTGTCACTGTTACTAAAGGCTAGCTAGCTGGTTTTGAGCAACATTGCCAGGAATGGAGGCATTCTCTGAGCAAAGAGTGTGCCAACGATATGGCTTAATTTTCCTGGTTACACTCATAACAATGGATGTCATCCATATAGGTGCCTTCAGTGCCAATATTGCAATAATTGCCCGACAATGTCAATGACATGTCTGTGCCTGCTGCTGACACCTAGCCTGATGTCATCACTGTGCGCAGGGCATTCTACCCTCTCACTGGTGGCACCTATGCCCAGTGGCCACTGCCCTCCTCGGCAGCTGGGTCATCAACTGACGAGGGCACAGCTGTTGATTTCGAGGAAGATGACGTGTTTGGCAACGTGCCAGACTGCCTCAGGGTTCAGGATAGCAAGATCTCCTTGCCAGCAGTGCAGTACGCAAGGAGTGGTCACTTCACAGTCAATTTGTGGTTCAAACCCAGAGGCAATAGCAGCCGCCCGGCTTGCACTAACCAGACATGCCCACAGCACCAATACCTGTACTCCCACATGTCTCTGGCCAGGCAGGAGAACAGGGTCAATGATGCTGGCTGGGGACCCGATCAGGTCAGTGAAATAAATTATATACTGGCAAGGGTAATACGATAATAATAGGACCTATTATTATCTTATTATCCTTGATACTGCCCAACCTCTTTCTGTAAGCAAATTGAGATCTGGGTTGCAAGGCATGATGCAACATTGCATGGGTTGCAACAATGTTTTGTGGCTGAAAATCATCGCCATGTGCCCTTATCTGAATCCCGCCTGCATGTATCTCCTGTGCCTCTGGCATGCCTTGCCATGTTTTTGCAGCTCCTGTGCACCACTTATCAAGTTCCACCAAGTCCCACTGGGATGCTATCTGACTGACGTTTAACTCTTGTGTTGCACAGATTGAGGTCTACCTGCCGGACAAAACCCATCCAGATTATGGTGCGGCACTGCACTCCCTTTGCGCTCTGTCAGACTACTGTATTTAGGGTTTTAGGGTTTCTGCGCTACCGGCACGCAACACGTTCTTGTAGCCTGTCTGCATGCGTCATGCTGACACAGAGCTGTCATTGGCTGCAGGGCTGGTGCGCACTTATGTGAAGGACAACGACGACACTGACATTGGCACGGCGTCTGCCACGTGGCTGGACTCCGATGGTCGGGTAGCAGACTCCAGCAGGAGGACACCACCCTTGTCTTCAATGCCAGCCGGTCCCGGAGCCGACCCCACTGCTGCGCCTGCAACCTATCCAGACGTGTATGATGGGGCATGGCACATGATGACGGTGTCTTCTCAGCCAGCTGGCGGAGAGGGTTACAGGTGGGTGCACACAGAATGGAGCAGCAGATTTAATGCATTTGATGCCCAAGCAAGTGGCTGTGCGCACTGCGCAATGGGCGGGTGGCAGCAAGGGTAATAAGATAGTAATAGGAGTATTATTCCTATTATTATCTTATAACCCTTGGTGGCAGGGGCGCAAAGGCTTTTTAACCAGTGCCACTAAGGGTGCACCCAACAGGGTGTACTGTCCTGACTCTATGGCGTGAAAAATATTCCTGAATGGTGACGCCAGTGTACATTTGACCCACAAAAAAAAAATCTTAGTCCCAGCAACGGCGCATAATTTCTGAGGACCAGGCTCAGCGTTCTCGCGGTTTTACAGGATGTACATTGATGGCGCTCTTGTGGGGCAAGTGCTTGCCAATGGCACCTACCGCGGTGTTCCTGACAACGTCACCAAGACCATTGATGGCGGTGATCCCATGCTGCTGGATGGTAACATCACCCTGTGCACCAAGGCCAATGGGGAGGACCGGTACTATGATGGCAATGTGGCATTCCTTGGTACGGAGTCACAGGATAGCTACAATCCACCTCTTTAGTACAGGATTATCATTGTTTCAAAATTTTGGTTTAAATTGTTTTTCATTTTTTGGGAAATCGCGTATTTTCAGTGATCTCATTATGTAATGACTCCCATGGTATAGCGAGTTTGACACTACAATGTTTTTCACAGTAGTTGAAAGCGGCATCCCATGTGACGTCTGTATGCCCCTGCTGTAGGTGTATACGATCAGACGCTCACCCCAGACCAAGTGGCAGCCCTATACGATGCGGTTTCTGGAGTGATGTTTCCTCCTGCTGCCGATACAGTGCCGATCACTTCTGAGCAGACTTCAACTGACACTGCCAGTACAATGTCAGTCAGTGGCAAACCCTGTATTTTCCCTGCGTTCTTCAATGGGGGCGCAGTGTTTACCTGTGTCAGCATCAATGGAACAGATCAATGCCAGGTAAGGACACGAGTACATTAAAAGTCCTCCACCAAATCCCTTTGACTACGAAGATGGAATGGCTTTTGCTACACTCTGCTCTTGCGCTATGGCATGAATTTATTTTGGCACTAGAACGTCACACTTATTTTGCAATCGCAATACATCTAGTTATGATAAATCTAGTGGTCAGGCAGAATGCTGAAAGCAAAGCACTACAAGGCTGTAGGCTTGTTCATCAGTGTTTTTCACTCAGTGCCAATTTTGCAGGTGAGCCAAGGGGTGTGGGAGGAGTGTGCTACGCAGTCACACCTCGACGTCCAGGAGACAGTGAGTGGTGAAGCGTGCATCTTCCCAACGTTCTTCAATGGCGGGGCTGTGTTCTCCTGCGTGGTGGTCAACGGCACAAGCTCCTGCATGGTAAGTCCAGCAGAAGGTTCCTAAGCTGTGAATCACACTTCTGTGTTAAACTTTCCAGAAAAAATCACATTTTGTTGGCAAAAAAACATGATATCTAATTTTTGCGACCATTGTTACAAATTGTTGCTGCTTTGATTTTTGTTTTTATTTTGAGAAGATATATTTTTTACTGTTGCCATTTGCTGACCTGCTTGAACATTGCAGACTGGCAACGGCACTTGGGAGGAGTGTGCAACCAGTGGTTCCAGCGCTGGCGCCTCCTCACCGTTCTTCAACGGCAGTTCCAGCCTGGCACCGCAGGCCATGTACACCGTTTCTGGACATGTGTGCTCATTCCCTGTGTTCTACCGAGACAGTGTACTTGATGAGTGCTTCCTGCTGGGGACTTTGAGCAAGCCCCGGTGCTGGGTGCCTGCAGCGAACGATTTTGAGGAGTGTGCAGAAGGCAGCATCAGCAGCCAGCTGGCGCCAGTGGCAGTGGAATACTTCAACAGGACAACTGTCAACGGTGCAGAGTGCAACCTTCCAAGGTAAGGATTGCAGCTACTGCAGAAATAGAATGCTACTGCCTGTCATCAGTGATGCCTCAATGCTGCTGCAATGTGCTACAACCTGACGCAGCGCTGCTGGCTTGTTTCAGGGTGAACTATCAGACCAATGAGCTCATTACTGACTGCGAGGCTGGCCCTGGTGGGTCTTACTGCCAGCTGGGATCTGGCAAGGTTGACTTCTGCTCAAGCCTGCCGCTGGGAGACGATGGAGCTGCAGCAAAGGACATGGCCTTTGTCCAGCCCCACAACACAACTGATGGCTCAGCATGCGTCATTCCCTTTGTACACAAGTGAGTGCCTTTCGCTGTATGTATGACCTTTGGTTGTGTATAGGTCCTTTTAAATCTGCCGTGATTTGCTCAATGGGACATTTACTGAGCATGTTGTGCTGCTGCCTTTTGCAGTGACTCCCTTTACCTGACATGCGCAAATGAAACCGGGCAGCCGCTGTGCCCTGACCAATCAGGGACCATGCGTCAGTGCGCCCCACCAGCGCCTGGAAACTGCTCATACATGTTCTCGACAGCTGCGGCACTGGATCGCACATTTTTAGGTGCCAAAGGACACTTTTGCTCCCTGCACGTGTCCACTGGAGGTCCTGTCACAGTGGCACCACTGGATTTCACTGATTGTGCGGATGGATTGGTCTGCATCCCCTTTCCAGATTCCAAGCAGCTCGAGGTATCTTACTTATTACCTCACCACTGGCATGACACTCCACCTGTGCTTTACCCCATTTTTATAGGCCAACTGATGCTCATATCATCTGTGCACAACGAGGAATTGCGTGCAATGTGAGCGCTCCACAAAACACCTGTGTCACGTGGCTTGGTGAAACTGCTGAATTGGCAACCTGCCGGAAACTGGGCTAAAGAGGTTCATGCGTGACGCAGTGCAATGGGACAGCTGATTTGGACACCAGGCTGCAGCGCATACACCCACCAATAAGTTGTTTTGAAACTTCCCTGCAGGCTGGGTTTCCTGATCTGAGTGGCCTAGGCTTCTGCAATGACGATCCAGATGGCGGCTTGTACAACGTCTTCCACCACCTGGCTGACTCGGATATCGCCCAGCCCATTGCTTTCTTTCCTTTGACAGCAGGCAGCATTGATTCAGTGATGCTGCCCCATTACTCTGGCATTGCTGAGAATGTGACATGGGTTTCTGACGATGCCTTTCACAACGTGGCGTACTGCAACAAGGTATAATCATCAACACACGTGCAAATTACATCAATCATTGTATTGCAGTGCACACCGTATTTTTGGATTTATCGAAATTATTGTGAATTTTCCAAGCACAACAAAATTGGGACCCATTATTTTATGGGTATATACTTACTGTTTGATTGAGTGCAGGATGAAGAGAGCCACATAATTCTTGACAACATTCCGTACGGGGTGAATGGCCCATTCAGCATCAATCTGTGGGTGAAACTGACTGAAGCAGGACTCGAGGGACATGATTTCCAGTACATCATATCCCACCAGAGTTCCTTCAGCTTTGACAGTGTGACCCCAAATCAGGTATGGAAAACGGGTGCTGTAGAAGTTGCTATTACCACTGGATGGTTACCTGCATGTACATGGGGATCAAACTACCCCAGCATACCTGTTAGGTATAGAGGATAGCGATCAAGGCTCTTGCTCCACTTAGCTTTCTTTCTGTGCTAGAACACAATTGCCGCATTGCATTCAAAGCTGTATGCATTGCACCACGCCAGTGTGACTTCAACTTTTGAACAGCCAGGGCTTGATACAGCATTGGCAAGCCTGATATTCCAGCATAGAGCTTCCATTGAATGTAAAGATGGTGCCTGCACAAGCATGCCTTTATGAGCTTCAAGTCCTGGGTAATCAATGAAACAAAGCCCTTTCATGCATGCATGTACAATGGATTTTGTCACAAAACCCTGTGGCATGTGATAATGCCTCAGCAATTTTGTCTTTCAGGTTCAATTGTTGATTCCAGAGACCAGCCACCCAGCTCACGGAGTCATTCGCGCTGTTGTGCGGGACTCCACAGACACCCCTGCAAGTTACAACAATGCTACTGAGGCCATGGTATGCGCAAACCTCTGCAGCACGGTTGGGTTTCATTGCCTGGTGCTTGCCTGCCTGCCTGCCTGCCTGCCTGATTCAATAATTTATTTGTGTTCCGACTGACCGACTGCTGTTATGTTGTTCAGTGGCTGGACTCAGACAACACTGTCCAGCAGCTGACGCACAACCAATCAGAAGAAGAGAACCTGGTTGAGTTTGACAATGAAAAATGGCATATGGTAACAATAACCACCATTCCATTCAAGACAAAAGGTAGGGTATTTTTCATAAGTTTTCAAGTTTGAAGGTTGAAGGTCGAAAATCTCCTGTATTTTATTGACTTCATCACGTTTTAAATGTAGTGCTGGATATTTTACCTGTAATGTTGTACTTGAGGAAAAATGTATAGTGTATGCAGCGGTCACTGGTTGATACAATGTGCGTGCCCACCTGTGGCAACTTCCATCCACCAGTTATGGACACACGACTTGCTTTTCCGTCCCGTCACAAACCATTATCAAATGCCAGGAAACTGTATTGAATCTCCCTCCTAAATACATGAATGCCTCTGGAAGACATGGTACCTGGTCCAGGAATCACCAAATTGTTTTTAAGTAATCACATTACTTTTTCCAGGTTATCGGCTGTATGTGGATGGGCAACTGGCTGGAGAGCTGCACACTGGCAGCACCACACCCAGCGGGGCGTTGGCCAGGGTGATGGGTGGCAGGCCCATGCTGGCTGATGGCAACCTTGTGCTGTGTGCTCGCGGCGACATGGAGGCCAACCGCTTCTATGATGGCAAGCTTGCGCACCTGCTGTTCTGGGATGAGGCGCTCACTGTACAGGACGTGTTTTCCATCTATGATACCTACTCCCAAGGTACATATCAGCAAACTTTGCCCGTTAGTGTGGAGATAATTGGTGGGGTGGATGCCTGCTTGGAAACCTGTTCAAAGTTTGTAACCTATTTATTTATTGGTTAAATAATCATTTAAGCTAAACCGCAGCTTTACATTTATGGATACTCTTTTGCAGCAATGGGCACACAAAGCACTGCAGCTGCCGAGAGCGTCACTGGTTTCTCATCGTTTGAAGGCGTGGCCTTGCCTCTAGATTCGTACAACTACGCCTGCAATGGGAGTGTTGTGGACAATGCCTGTTGGATGCACGGCAGCCTGCAGGTGAGGAAACTATCGCAGACAATGTTGATGCCGGATGGTTGCAGTTTGTAGTTTTCAAGAAATTTAAAAAGCAAATTGCCTCTAGAGGAGCGTAGGTGGCCAGCTTCAAGTTAGCAGCACTCCTCAAGCTGTCGCCAGCGTCGTCCACATGTGCTAGTGCCTGTCAATCCATCTCTCAATTCTGCGTACTGCCTTGGCTAAGCTATTCAATAGTCAGTGACAATACAGTGCACCTAAGGCTTAAGCCTGGTCCATTTTAAAGCTGTGAACCTGCTACTTGCACTGGGAGTTGGGATGAGTTACATCCTAGATTGCAAATGCTTGCGATATTTTGTCTGGTCATGAATCCTTTAGGCCGTTTACTGAGAAAAGTGTTCCCAATCTGCAGAATGCGTCTGATGGCTGTTTGGCGGACAGCCAGTGCATGGCGTTTGTGTACTACCCAAATGGCACAGCTAGGAATGCAGAGCCAGCAGCTGCGTTCAAAACCTTTTCAACTTCATTGGACCTGAATTCATCAGACACACAGAGTACAACGAACACAGTCCTGTATGTCAAGAATCCAGATCAAGGTGGGGTGGGTGTGTCTGGTGCAAGCCCCTTAGATTCCCCAGCATCGACTGAGGTCTACAGCACCAACAGCAAGGAAACCCTGGCGATTGCTCTCACCTGCGGTGTGGTAGGAGGACTGCTGCTGCTGGGGGTGATCTTTGTGGTTCTTGCCAAGCGCCGCAGGCGCAGACCAATGTGAGTCACCGTGTGCATTTTACAGTTGAAATTGAGTACTTAATATGCCATACAAGATGCCATGACCACACAACTTGCGGTAAAACAGCACTGCATTGCATATCTGTTGTTGATGCACCAAATTGTCACGAGCCTACGAGACGCATGTCAGATTACCGTTGAAAACAAGGGCTATATTGAATATTTGTCTGGTTGTTGTTTGAACTTCATTTTTACATCAATGTATAAATATCATAATAATATGTAATGTTTTTATTGTCTAATTCAATTATGGATGTGCACTATTTAACAGCGTGTTACTCACCACCAGACTGCGCAATGGCATCATTTGGTCCAAATGCAGTCCAGGACTGTAGCATTCAGATTACAAGATCAAAATTGCCTGACTTACAAAACGTGCAGGGCCTTCGCTCCATTCAAGGACGTTGCGCAACCCCCTCCTGACGACGATTTGGAGCGCAACAACAGCATCAATGGGCGACCAGGGCATGGCTACGAGCTGACATCCGTCCAGCTACAGAAGGGGCGCACTGAAATTGGGCAGACAACCCCAAATGGCAGCCCAATCGGCAGCGCTCAGAAGGGACCCACCTTTGCCGCCCCGTATGCGTTCACGCGGCAAGACAGCACTGGGGAGTACAACACCATGCACAACGGGAGCCCTGTTGGCGCAGGCAAGGGTGGTGCACAGTCCCGACCTGTGCAGGTACTGGAAAATGAGAACAAAAGTGCATTCATATTTTGCAAAAAGAGTGGAACACATGCCTCAGTGTTTGTTTTGTTAACGCAAAAGATGAGCAACAGCAATAGACTGTGGAGTGTATGGAAAGTTGTCAGGGCTCCCATGATGGGGAGGGAAGATTGAGTGGTAATAAGTGCAGCAAAAGCATGTGAAAGGATTGTCATCATGGTATTGCATGGAAGGCATGCGCATGGTGCCGCCCCAGACTGAAACAAGTTTCTTGTGCCGTGCCTGCAGAGGCTAGACAGCACATCCCTGCTGCCAGTCACTGGCAACAACACACCCGCAGCTGCGGAACTGCCTGTCTCCACCATCCTCGGCAACCTGCCACCCTCCCAATCTGCCAGCCCTGGCATTGGTGTGGCAGGTCAGCAAGGGCGCCAGAGCCTCAAGATCAAGCCCTATGGCGGCCCCCCAGCCTCCCCATTGGTGCCGCAGCCTGACTCGCCTCCTATCCCGCCCCCGGCGCCTGTCGGCAGCCTCGGGAGGTCTTTTTCGCAGCTGGGAGGAGGGTCTGAGGGGCTCAAGAGCAGGGGTTCCAAGTCTGTGGGCCAGCCATGAAGGCTGCAGCTCTTCAGTGGGTCAGACTGACCGGTTTTGTTTGCATGTGGCGCAGCTTGCTGGAGGGCTGAAGACTGGCTGCAACTGTCAGGGGCTGTCTGACTGTCACAATCCTTGTAGCTTCATAGATGCACCTGTCACAGCACCCATGCAGCTGGAGTGGACTTGTGAAAGATACAGGACGACATGTACCAAAGCAAATGCCTATTTTCAGTGGCTTTCATGTGGTCTGATCCCGGATGTTTTAGATGAACAGATTGCATGCATCACGTAAACCGTTTATTGGCAATGCTGATTAGTGAATATGCGAGATGTGCCTGCCAGTGGCATTACGTTGAATAGTAGATGCACCAGACTGGCGTAGGTGTCATTGACAAGGCTTGGCCGCTGCGGCATTCATTGTGTCACATGTATACATGTCCTTTGTTGCATTATCACTCAAAGCATTGCCATGTTCTCTGCAGCCCGTGCCTGGGCGATCAAGGCAGGCCTAGTGTGGACCTGGTCTCAATTGTTACTTTAGACAAGTACTAGGCAGCGTTGGGGGACCTTTCAAAGGCTTAACAGGTTCAAGCAATGCACATAGTCGATCGACGTCACTGCCAAGTCTGGGTTTGACATTATGTTGCGCCCAAATTAATTGTTTGTTACATGATATGCATGCCATTTGTGTGATATAATACACCACAGTAGACCACAGTAGTTTGGAAATTCATGTCTGCTTGCTTACAGCTAGAGTGAATCCTCAAGCCGCCGTGCTGCAGTGACTGGTGCAACAGTTGTATGTACAATGTATATTATAATATCCAGTAACAGTCTCTGTAAACTAGACCCACAGCATGCATGCATGTGGACACAATGCTTTGTAAACAGCCAGCACTGGCTCAAAAGAAAAATCCATTGCAGTAATTGTCTACTGGTGCAGTTTGACCTGAAATCTAGAAGACTCTATGCAACATCAATCCCCAGTACTGAGGAAACCACAAACTGGCTAATGCGCAACGCCAGCCTCTCCTTGCATGCCAGCATATTCTCAAGCAGCGCATCCATGTCCCCCAAAACCCCGTAAACCCTTTCATAAAAGCCCTGCTGCTGCTGCTGATACGCGGCGTCATGCAGCCCCTGGCTATCAGCCTCCTCAAATGCCCGAGTGATCAGCTCAGAAGCCATGGGGGTCAAGAGCTCCATCCACAGCCTCGCAAGATTAGCTGGAAACTGCTGGGCCATGCGGAACAGCATGCGCCGGAGCTCAAAGCAATTGAGATGGCCCAAGCACAGCGTCAATGGATCAGCCAGGCCCAAATCTAGCTTGCTGCCAAACTGGTGAAGGAAACCATTTGTGTCCACCATGCCAGGGAGCATGGGCATGGGCAGGGAGCCTGCTGTGGGTGTTCCGCCTGGCTGTGCGCCATGTGGCTCTTGGCTTGCTCCCACAATGCGCCGCAGTGCAACCGTTTCAGCATCCGAAAGCGGCGCATCCACCAAGTGGCACGCCTGCACACTGGCTGCTGCATCAGTGGAAGCTACCTTGCGGCGCTTGAACGACATCCCACCCCCTGATGCTGTCGTATTGTCTTCCTGTGGTGCAATCCCCAGCTGTGACTCATCGCCGCGTAGGACATGCGGGATCGGCCCGCAGTGCCCAGGCAAAAGAGTGGTGTGTGCCCCGCTGCTGCCAGCTCCATCCCCAACCCCTACTTCCCCTAGTTCCCCACCCACCCTGCCACTTTCCTGCTGCACCCCACTGCTGCCAGCTGCAACCCCATCGCCTACTTCCCCACCCCCCCCACTAGGCGGCGGCTGCACTCCACCGCTGCTTGCGCCTGCTTCAGGCTCTGTGCTGGCTCCCTCATTCGCACACGATGCCCTCATACTTGCCACCAGCTCCTCCTTCTGAGCGTCCGTCACGCTCTGGAAAACCCTCCGCAGGTAGTACATGTCCATGTGGGACCCTAGCAGCTTTGAAAAGTGCGACTGCCACCAGAAGTTGACTGCGATGGCGCCTGCGGTGCTGTCCACCTGGTGCCACCAGCCCTCTGGGATGAACAGCATGTCCCCAGCCTGAATCACAAAAACAGTAACAGATCAGGCAAATCAGTCAGCCAGCCATTTTATGAAACAGCCATTCTTTTCAGACACTTAGCTCCCTCTCCCCCCACACCCACAAAGAAGCGTGAGCTGGGTATATGGCTGGATGACAGAGTGCTAAAGCTTGCTTCTGCATGCGTATGTGGCGTATTTTGACCTTTAAAAAACTGTGAAACAAAATGACATTGAATCTCTGAAACCCCAGAAAACCATGAAGTATTTCCCCCATAGAATTAGTACGAAGTCCAGCATCTTACCTGGAGCGTGAGCTGCGCGTATGGCTGCATGGCCAGAGCGCTGAGGGGGTGCTTCTCCATATCCGGCCCATTGAAGTCCACCGCAGCGTGGTTTGGCGACTCGCCATAGAGGGCCATTGGGTACAGGCAGGGGGTTGCTGCGGGGCTCCATAGGCGCACAGACTTTGTGCCCGTCACCACGCACAGCAGGTTGTGGTAGGGGTCGTAGTGCGTGCTGCTCTTCAAGGGCCTGCACTGTGGTGAGGCTAGGTTAGTGCCCTAATAGATTTGGGGATGGCATGGGATGAGGGATGCAACTGGATGGTATGACTGGGACTGGGTGAGTGGGTTGGGTGTGTGGATGTGTGGTGGCGTGTGGGGGTGAGGGTGACTAACCAGCGGCCGATGGGCAATGTTGGGTTTGTGTGTGTGAGTGGAGTGGATGGCATGTAATGTTTTTGTGACGACACCCAACCAGTGGCTCACCTGACGTTCGCCCACAGGTTAATGTGGGACAGCTCGCGGCCCTGAAGCACCCCCGGGATGTCAAAATCCTCTTGCAAAGCAGCCAAACTGCTCGGCAGCGCGTCTGTGGTGGCTATAGGAGACTGCGCGAGGTACAGGTCGGGCGCCTGGGGGTCACCACGTGCTTGCAGGAACTCTGTGAAGGTCTGGTGGAGGGAGGTGTGGTGGCGCATGTCGCCGTACAGGATGCCGCCCGGCTGCGCCACGGTGACTTGCACCTGTGCGCTGCCGCACAGCTGCTGCAGGCGCTGAGGGCCTGCCGGGCCGGACCACCGCTGCAGTGCCGGCCAGTGTGCGACACCACCTACCAGCACAAGGAAGTGTATAAAAAACCTATGCATGCATATGCGGAGGCTGAGTTTCGGGCAAAGTTCGAGGTAAAACCTGTGCAATTAATTAAAGACTGGTCTCAAACTGGTGTTGCGCACGAGTGTTCACAGTGTGAGCGCCCCAGCAAGGCTCGTATGGCCATGCATAGTTTTACCTTTCATTAATACTGGCAGGTTGTTCCGTTCCAACTCCTCTACTGTGCACTCCATGCTGTTTAGTGTAAGGAGACGCCAGTGGCAGTGACCCAAGAATGCAGACTGTGACGGCTGCTGCTGGATGTTACACCTCCAGGGAGTTAAGATACTGAAACAGTGGGCGGTGTTGGCTGGGGCGGAGGAGGTGGGTCTTCAAAGTCTTCTGGGTTGTAGACCACGGTTATATAGAGAGAGCAGCTGGGGCAGTGGGCAATCTCTTCACCAGCAGCCAACTCCTCTGGGGTGATCAGGAACAGGTCCCCACAAGGGCACGGGTATGTGAACGCTTGCAGCTCCTCGTTCCAGGACATGTCCTCAATCTCAACCTCGTCGTACGACATTTTGAGAGAGTTCACAGCTGCAGAAACCCACGACACCCGTTTTGTTGCTTTAAGCAGCTGCCAAAGTGCCCAATGAAACACACACCCGTTGGCCTTATGGCTGCCTAAATATAAGCTGCCGCATAGCTGAAGGCTGTACAGTGGATAATAAACACCGGACGGTGTGTTTGTCTTCTTGCACCTTGTAGCAAGGAAGTTTTGCGGCAGCAAAATGCATGCATGCGGCGGGTGCTGTCCCCTCGTGTCTCTGATCAGCGTATATCGCCCCTTTGGCAGATGCATGCATGCATACGAAAACAGGCTTCCACAAAAGCCTGCCAGTGTCCAACACAAAGGAAGCAGCTTTCTTTCAGTTGCAAATCAAGCAAGCGTGCTGAATCTAGCAACGGTGGCACACATACACATAGGAGGTTGACTGAAGCAGCATGCAGTCTCATGTTGCATGCTCCACCAGTACAGCAACAAAGCTGTACACGGCAAGAGCCCCAGTTTGTACCAGGTTGAGGATGCAAGGATTTGGTACATTCCACAGGCGCAGCATCAGCAAGCGCTTTGCTGTCCATGCCTCCCAGCAGCTAGGAACACCCACAGGCACGTGTGGCTGGCTTTGCACAACCTCCATACCCCACCTGTCCGTGCATATACGCGGCTGGAGACGTTGCTATTGAAGCCTTACTCACGCCTGTGCTGTGCGTGTTTCAGAGGATGACAGGCGTTACATGCGCCTGGCCTTGGAGCAAGCCAAGAAAGGTCTAGGCCAGACCTACCCAAACCCTGCTGTAGGGTGTGTGATTGTCAAGGGCGCCGAGGTGAGCCACCAAAGCTCTTCCGTCCGCAACTGAATGCAACACTTGATCTGATCAGATATGGATGACTGAGGCGTGTGGTGGGATCGTGCAGGTGATCGGAGAGGGGTACCATCCGAAAGCGGGGATGCCGCATGCTGAAGTGTATGCCTTGCGAGCAGCAGGTAGGGTCGGTAGGGTCATGGCACCATCTGCAAGATGTAGTTGCTGGTGTGTTTGGGAAGCAAGTAAAAATCAATATGGAAAGGTATGCATATTCTTGGAAAGTACATCAGCCACCACCAATGCAGCATGGAGAGTGCAACTCTGGCCACAGCTTTTGTCACCCAGCCTGACACACTTGCATGCTGTGCAGGCCAAGAGGCAAAGGGGGCAACTGCATACGTCACGCTAGAGCCGTGCAACCACTTTGGTCGGACACCGCCATGCAGCCAAGCGCTGGTAGATGCTGGTGTGGCAAGGGTGGGTGTTCACTTTGGCAACCATTGTGGGTGGTGCAGGCATAGGGCAGCAACCAGTATAATGATATCAAATTTGTCTGTTCCTTGCATGGCAGAGACATGCTTGCTGCAGCCACTGGCGCGCTGCCAGGTGACCTAAGTACAACGATTTACTCTGTTTCTTGGAAAACTTGAAATATAAAAAGTCGTCACGTACGGAGTTTTTCCAGATTTCATCAAAATTGAATCAATTAATTGATTACTTTCTATTTTATTAGGCCCACTGCCAGATGACCTATGCAACCTGTACACTAAAACATGCGGCTTTGCTGCCGTGCATGCTGCAGGTGGTGGTTGGGTGCGGTGACCCCAACCCACTGGTGGGTGGCGCAGGCATTGCCACGCTGCAGGGCGCGGGCATAGAGGTGGTGTGCGGGGTGGAGGAGGAGGAGTGCTACAGCATTAACCAGGTTTGCATCAACATCACAGGGCACTGCCTCGGATTAGCACTGGGGATTGGAGTGTGTTACAAGCTTGCATGACTGTCACAAGCAGCTTTGTCACCCCTTCCCAGAGAGTGTGTAGCTAAAATCCAATGACTGGTGCAATGCTAAAATGCTGAATTGATTCACAAGGAGAAATGCTGAAATGAAGGTGTGTGCTGCAGGAGTTCATGGAGAGAATGATGGCCCAGGCTGGTAGCTAAGGGTGGAAATCACACAAGGCTCTGCCACAGACTCTCACCAGCCGCTAGTTTTTGCTCCAAGGGCCAGTCAAGGAGTGGTCAGATACTGTAGCCGTGTTGCAACCTTGCTGTGTATGCTGGACACTAAAATTGCTACGTACCCTAAAGTCGTTACAATTGTTTGACAGGTATTACCGTTGTTTGGCAGCACAACGGGGTCATTAAAATTCCTTTGTTTTACACTCTTGGTCAGCATCTCTGGGATGTCACTGCCAGGCACGCCACCAGCTAGCGGCTGCAGACATTATGTCAGCATGCCATTTAATTGATCATTGACAGACAGTATATCTGGCTTGCGCATGGAACACCGTCATTTCCTCCTACGTGTATGCCCTGGATTTTCCATCTCCCCACCCTGCTCCAGTGGAACCGCACCAGGGTCAACGACACTTAGTCCACGCCCATGCACCTCCTTTCTCAGATTAAGCAACCGCGTGCGCTCGCCATTGCTCAGCTTTTCAACAGCGTAGCTCAAGCCTTCCCTGGTGAAGTGCCGCATGTGGGTCTCACAAAACTGCACAAGCGCTGCTGTGTTTGCAACGCCAATCTCCCGCAGTAGCCAGCCGGTGCCGAGCTGCACGAAGCGCTCCTGGCAGCGTATGTTGATGGCGCATGTGTCGAGCAGCTCCTGTGTAAAGCCTACATGGGGCGGCAATGGTAACTGTCGATGGCAAATATGAAATAGAGAGAATGAAAGAGAGAAACAAAACGCCCCCACACACGGCGGCACACCACCACAAGCCAGCGATGTAAATATAACATGTAAAAAGCCTATTATAGTAAATGAGGTAAAATGACAGCTTGCACCAAAGGGCCTGGCAATACCTGTGTACACCACACCATCTCCTTTTTTTGCAATCGTGATGAACGCCACCATGGATGCCCGCTTGCCCCATATGTTGTCCATGGCGTGCAGCGCCACTATTGCTCCAACCAAGGCACGCAGCTCTGCACTGGATGACTCCAAGTGCTGCTTCACGCTTGCTGCCAGTACCCGGGAGCACAATGTATCGCATGTCGCCCTGCACACAGTTACCCAGGGTTTAGGGTTTAGGACACCTGAACAGGAATACTTTTTAACGCATACCGTGATCAGCGGTTTTACAGGGTCCCTCCCCAAGCCATTGGAGGTGAGTGGTGTGGGTGCTGTTGCTTGGTATGAAGGGAATTTGATCGCGGGTCATGGAACAGGACGGCGGCCACTTTTTGGAGAAATAGGCCCATGGCATGCCAGCATTATGGACACGTGGGCATTTGCAGAGAACAATAGCCACTACCCCTTTTCGATTGCAAACTATAAGCAATGCGCATCCACCCACGTGGTGCAAAGTCCCACCGCATATATATGTCCCAGCCTACCCCTTACCAGTCGTATACATGCCCAGCCTCCAGCATGGCCGCCAGCGCAGGCAGCTCCTCCCTCCACTGCCACAGCCCAGGCTTCACCAGCTGCTGCTGCAGGAGCATGATCCCAGCCAGCTTGTCCTCCTGATGCACCTGCTGGAGCAGTTCCAGGGCAAGCAGCCTCCAGTCTGCAGGCTGCAAATCCGCGTGCTGGAGGGCAAAGTCCTTCACCAGGCTTTCCACTTGTGGTGTCTTCAGTCCTCTGTGCTTTATGACGCCCTTGAAGTACCTGCCAGAGAACCAGCACACACCTTTGATTGAATGTACTGTCATGAGCAACCAAAACTGTGGCCATGAGCGCCAGGCGTGCAATGGGAATGTACGAGTGAATGTGACACTTGCAAATGGTCATACGATCCCGTAAACTCCAGAAATTGGTGACAAATCAGGTGAAGCCGAGACATACCGGTCCAGGTTCTGTTTTTGTTGTGCGGTGCTGCCAAGGTCCATTGTCGCCTGCAGCGATAGCAACAACTTATGCGCCATGTGCGGGCCAGGGTCCAACACATCCTTGAGGTCGTCCCTTGTTTCTGTGCTGTGTGGATGAGAACACCTGTCTATCTGCTGCTGCTGCTGCTGCTGCTGCTGTTTGCTGGTGGCCGTTTGTTGCTGCGTGCCTCGAGTTGTACGCGCACTGGTTCCAGCACTGGAAGTCATTGCACTATGCCGCAGGCCATTGCTTTTGAACGCCAGCGAGATGATGCTGGGGAGTGGTGTTTTGTATACCCTAGAGCTGCGCAGGTGGCGAGTCAGCCCGCAGGCAAGCAGGTGCCCCCCAAGCCATGCCAGGCGCATGGCCTGGTCTCTGCTGTGCGATTGTGCTTAACCTGCAGCCTGCAATTGTATGGATCTACACTTGAAGCATATAAGAGACTTCTGAAGTTATGCCTGCAGCACAAGGAGAACAAGGCTTTGGTCGCACTCCAATAGGGTACCCACAACCACCTACCAACTGCATGCAACCTTTTCAAGGGTCAACGAACAGTCAGGGTTTCTGCAGACAAAGTATTGTACAGGCTGCTACAATAGGGAACAAGACGTTCCAGGCTATTCTGGCGTTTTTAGCAACGGAACACTATGACCCACGCACATGCATGCATGCGTTGTGCCAGTTGTACCCAGGGGGTGATGAGAGGGAGCGTGCATGCATTGAGGAATCGAACTGCCATAAACTCTCGTACATAATTTGTGCATATCGTTTTCTGGGTGCACGTTTGTGTTTCTAAACTAGTGGCTGATGCATGTTGCAGAAGTGAACTGCGTTGTAATTCTTGAACACTCGACTGACGCAGACCAATGCCACTGACGCAGACCAATGCATGCACACCCGCGCCCACAACACTGAAAAGCATACACAGAGTCCGGCGTGTCCTGCACCCATAGTTTGAACGTTTTGCCGCCTTTAGTGTGTCTAGTTGCACGGATGGTGTTGATTTTGTTGCAGGGTCCGCGTGCCTTTGACGCGTGACCTAGGTCTGTACGTATGCGAGCACTTGCGCCTGTTCCGACAGCGCCTGCCCCATTGGCAAGGCCTTGCTAAAGAGGAGCGTGGTGGGTGGAGGACAGGATGCAGCCCCAAACACCTGAGTGGCAGCCCCCAGCGTCCAGCAACAGCCCCGTTCAGCAGCAGCCACAGCTGCTGGAAGCCTTTGATGACAAGGGCCGCTTCCTGAAGCTAAAAAAGTTGGGGAGCGGGGCTTTTGGGTCGGTGTTCATGGCCATAGACACACACAGCGGCGAGCACGTTGCTATCAAGACGATGGAGCGGGGCATGAAGATAACGAAGCATGTGGAGCGAGAGATTTTGAACCACCGGAAGCTCTTCCACCCGCACATAATCCAATTCAGGTCGGCCCACCACGGCTAGGTAGTTGCAGAAACTTGGCATTGCTGTGGCTGATTATAAATGCATTGGTCCCATGTTGGTAGTGCCAAGCCTGGCCGCTCATTGTGGCACTGACTGTCTTGACGTGCTGGGCTTGACCATGCCTGAGCGCCATGTAGTTGCTAGGTAGCTAGGCAGGTTGTGACGGGTGTACCTGCTTTTGTGGCCAGCTCAGTCAGCACAACGGCTCAGGGTCTTTACGGGACTCGCACGTGGCAGAGACTGTACTTGGGCACCGCCACTCCTGGCTGCATGGAAGGAATTGGTCGATTGACCTGTGCATGTTTCAGGGAGGTCTTTGTCAACAAGACCAACCTTTGCATCGTGATGGAATACGCCGCTGGGGGGACGCTGTTGGAGTATGTTGCAAGGCGAACTCGGTTGACTGAGCACGAGGCCAGATACTTCTTCCAGCAGGTATGGCAACCCTGTGGCACCTTTGCTTGACGATAGTCTTATACAAATTCGAGTGTAATTTGAACCTTAAGCACTGCTTGCTTCACGTGCGAATGTCATGCGCATGCGATGGCCCATGATCATCTTGCCATCACACAAACTGCACATACATGTACATATCCAAACATAACAGTGCATCTGCATGACTCATAACAGCGGATCTGAGGAGTACAATTGAACGCAGCTGCTAGAGCTGGGAGGTCACAACGCACTGTACTACAACAACCCTAAAACCCTAAACCCTAATTCTTGGCTGCCCGTGCTGCAGCTCATCCTAGGTCTGGACTACTGCCACAAAAAGAACATAGCGAGCAGGGACATCAAGCTGGAAAACATTTTGCTGGATGACCACCAGGCACCCCTCCTCAAGATTGCAGATTTTGGCTACTCCAAAAACCAGGTTGACTCCAGTTCCTGCCACAGCCACGTGGGGACCTTTGCGTATGCCGCTCCTGAGGTGAGGATCAGCTTTATGATTAGGTGTAGGGTTTAGGTTTCAGGGGTAGGGTTCCCTACCACAACCACATGGGCACCTTTTGTGTGTGCTGCTCCTAAGGCGAGGTTCTGCCTAGACATACCGGTAGTGATTGTTTTTGCACACTGCGCTTGTCTCATTGGTTGTTTTAATGACAGGATGACAGGATGAATAATTATCAACGTGGAATTCTTCGATAAATTTGCAACATTTGCACTCTTGAAACCAGGATCAGCGCTGCAGCACTAAACCCTAACACTGTGCGGTGTGGTTGCAGGTGATTCAGCCCCCTCACCCGGACTCCCAGAAGCAGTCCTACGACGGATGTGTGTCTGACATCTGGTCGCTGGGGGTGGTGCTGTACATCATGGTCTTTGCTGACTACCCGTTTTCAGTTGACAGTCAGAATGGCGCCAACAAGAACCTGGCAGGGCAGATGCTGCAGCGCATCATCAAGGGCGAATATGAGATACCCGCGGCAGCCCAGGCTTCGGTGTCGCCAGAGTGCATTGATCTCATAAAACGGATGCTGGTAAGTGTGTGTATTTGCGTGCAGCCTTGTTCAAGATGTATTGTCCAAGCTTGTCTCCAATGGTGGTGTTCTTACAGGTACCCAACCCCACCAGGAGAATCACGTTGAGTCAGATACAGCACCATCCCTGGTTTGTGTTTGGCTTGCCTGAGGTAAGAGCCCACATGCCACATGCCACCATCACGCGCATCACACCATTTTCCACAACAAAAAGACGCGCTACCCATCACCACACAGCTCCCCATGCCTGGCATGTAAATTTGGGTTAATTATTGACTGCCCAACTGTCCCCTGACAGGAAGCCAGGAGCTTCAATGACAACCTACCAGACCCGCCAGAGTTGCAACGAGTGAGTGAGATAAAGCAAATCATCAAGCGAGCTCGACGGGTGAGGACGAGCCAGTTTTCGGCTTTTGACGATTTTGAGGATACTGAGCAGGTAAGGATCTGGTTGTTGCGGTTTCTGCAACGACTTTGCTGCGCCCAAAATATCAGATTCTAAAGAAATACCAATATTCAACCATTATTCACCTATTGCCTGCACGTCGTTTCATATTTAATGATCCCTTGAACAACAATTCAGGGTTGACTCCCTGAAGTTGACTGTCAAATGAATCTTATAACATATATTCTGCTTGCTGTAGGTAGAAGCAATGCTGGAAAATGACGGGTCTATGGAGACGGGTCCATAGATCATCTGGGAGTCCCCAATTGACTTCTAAGTTGCTCTTGGTGGCTATATGATCGCCAGATGTTGCAGTTGGGTTTGGAATTTTTCAACGCACATTGCCGTGATTCACTCGTTCAGAACCTTGAATACACCAGAGACTTAAGATCTTAGAGTCTGCCACATTAGCCTACTAATAGACCAACCAGGTCAGCTAGGCCACTGGTAGAGTTTTGTTCTTTTACGTGACCCCCATGTTCATGCTCGTGTTATTTATGTGACCCTTTCCTTGAAGTTCAGGTGTGCGATAGATCAGAGTAGGCTCAGTCGTTTTTACACAAGAATAATTTCCGTGTGTTGAGCGCAAGTTGCAAGTGATGGTTACCATAATGGCTAAGATATAGAGGTGTATATTTTTCCAGTACATAGCAAACTGAGCATCAGATAAGTGTAACCTACGTCACCGGTATCGGTTGCTGTATGGGAAGTCAGATTTTCACAAATGGTCGACAGGCGAGGCAAGACTTGCTACCTGTCCAGCACTGAGTGCAGTTAGTATAGAGGTCTGACTGTAATTCTATGAAAAAAAGCAAAATCCACTCCGCTCATGCTTTAACCAACTTTAAAAAACTGTTGCTGGTTCGATTGCAGAAAGCCTGTGTGGATTCACTTGCTGAGTAAAAACCATGGGGTGATGGCTAACTGGTTCTGACCCCAGGCGATGGTGCGTGTGTGGCCGTGCTACAAGCAATACCTGGGCCAGACTAGCACCATGCCACCGAGCCCCGCTGCAATAAGCCGAACAATTTCCAGTGCTTTTGCAAATTGACGCACAATTAGTTGCATAAAATCACCCAGACTGGCACGAACGGCTGCCGGCTGACACCTTGAACTTACAAGTCTCCAAAATCCATGCTCATATCATCAAACGTTTCCAGCAGCTTTTCAATTTCGTCTTCATCCTCAAACTCTTCAAACTGCCTAAATTCGCTGCTGACTGTGCGCGCATCCTGGAGAAAGGCTCTAATGGCTGCCTCGTCCTGAGACCCTGTGGGAGGGTCTGGCAGCATGGTGTTGAAATGCAGCGCCTCCTCGGGAAGGCCTTCTAGGAACCACGGGTGCTGCATAATCTCCCGCAGGCTGATTCGCTGCGCAGGGTTGACCTCAAAAATGTTCATGAAAAGGTCCTGGCAGGCTCCAGAAATGTTGACACCTGGCGGGAAGACATACTCGGCGCGAGTGATCCTGTCAATGATCCTCTGTCGTCGCTCCACCAGGCCAAGCCTCTCGTCGCTGAGGCGCTCAAAAGGGTAGCGGGCAAAGAGCATTGCGTACAGTGCCACTCCACTTGACCAGACATCTGCCTTCTGCCCATCATACTGGCGGCTCTTACTGGTGATGACCTGTGCACAAACCGCTTGGTGAAATTTTGGTCTGCCTGTGACATGCCAGGGCATGCACAAGGTGCTGCGGCATTCATGGACATGCAGGAGCTGTGCGCTGTACCTCGGGTGCTGCGTATGCAAACGTCCCCACTTGTGACTTGCATGCTGAGCTCATGTTCTGGTTTTTGGAGTAGCCAAAGTCTGCAATCTTGAGGAGAGGAGCCTGGTGATTATCCAGCAAAATGTTCTCCAGCTTGATGTCCCTGCTGGCTATCCCCCGTTTGTGGCAGTAGTCCAAACCAAGGATGAGCTGCACGCACAGGAACACTTCAGCAAGTATTGTAGCAACCCCGATAATTTTTGGCCACGCAAGTCTAGCCAGCACATTCTCTTAACTTTCCTTATGAGGTGCAGCATGATATGCGGTGGGATAATTTGCCAGATATCAGGTCAGGGGTAAAGCATTGTTACTGTAGTCCAGGCAGTCAATACCTGCTGGAAGAAGTATCTGGCCTCATCTTCTGACAGCCCCTGCCGCTTGATGACATATTCGTACATGTTCCCGTTGGGTGCTGCAAGCACAGGAACCTGTCAGCAACGTTTTGTACAACAGCCATGCCCAATGAACTCGAGGCTCTGCCAGCTCTGTTTGGGCCAAACGCAACCAACTGTATGCTTCTTACCATATTCTATGACGATGGCGAGATGCGTCGCTGTCAGGAAGACTTCTCTGAACTGGATGACGTGTGGGTGCCACAGCAGCCTGTGGTTGAGTATCTCCCGCTCTACATACTTGGTGATCTTCACTCCTCTCTCTATCAGCTTGACTGCAACGAGCTCTTGCGTCTCGGTATTAAGAGCTAGGTAGACTGAGGAGAAGGCCCCACTGCCCAGCTTTGACTGCTTCAAGTACTTGCCGTGTGCATCAAACGGTTCATACACTTCCTGCTGCACAGTTGCTGTGGACGTGCTGTCCATGTTTGAAAGTGTCCCAGTATTTGTCAGCAAATGGTGACTGAACCAGGGATGAGGTAGCCTTCCCTGTTCCTACTTACATGCCATGCTAGTGAAATCAAGTGCTTGGATAGCTATCTTCTACGGCCACACCTCGACAAGAGATTGCGGACAAGCAAAGTACAGCTGGCCTGGCCATCACGACGATGTGAGCGTTATCTGATATCTAACAACAATATATCCCTTTGGCAGCAAGGGACGCAGCGCAAGTCTGTTACGGTTGTGAAAAGCGGGCGTTGTTGTACCCGCTCTGGGCTTTCCAGTAGAAGGTGATGCCAAGTACCCTCACTAAACTGCAACTGCTCCGCGGCTCCACACCAAATATCAGGGAACCGAGAACCTGTTAAGTGCAGGCTGCACTGTGCAGTGAACTAAGAAAGTTTGCGTGCTCCTCTCTCCTGTTTTGTGTATTGAGCACGCACTGAGCAGGCACCGAGGTTTCCGCAAAGTGGGTTTAAAGTTCGTATGCATGCATAACGAGTGCTGGCTATGCATGCGTTTTCTTGCATGCATAATCGCAAACAGACCCAGTAGCCCATATTTATCCACAACTACACCGGCTTGCTTCTAAATTCAAACCTAAAGAAAAGGCAACCATTTCTCAAGCAATTTTCCTGCAAGCACACAAGTGGCAAGGAGTGGTCGTCAATTGCCATGGCTTTGCCTAAACAGACTTTTGGATTGGATACCTATAAAGGTCCTTTTCCAACGTTTGAAAGGCCTGACGCTCACGAGTGCCAGGTAATTACGTGCCTCTGCTTCGCTGTGAGATGGCTTGACATGTCAGTGCACTTGCATGCAAACGTGCAAGTTACCCTATGACAGTTCTAGGGGTGGCCGTGCACAGTAAAGCGACTGAACTCCTTGCCAACAGCTTTGAAGCACAAACTTGGGCCTTGCATGGGTGTGTTTGTGGGTGTGGGCAAGGACGTGGGCGTGTGGGTGGGTGCGGGTGCAGGTGTGGGTGCCAGTGCGAGTGCAGGGCGGGTTTGGGTGCTTCTGCTTGCTACCAACTTTTCACTCACACTAGTTGAACACCCGTACAGGCTGCAAGGAATGGTCTGGCTCGTGTGCATGGCGAGCCGCTGAGGAAACAGCTCGGAGACTCCAAGTTCAATGAAGAAGAAGCAGGCACCCCACACACTGTGCTGGACTCACTGGTCCGAACAATCCTATCTCAGAATACAACGGATCGAACCTCCCAACGGGCGTTCGCATCCCTGAAAGCCCACTTCCCCACTTGGGAGGAAGTGCTAGCTGCACCAACAGGTGACACTGGTGATGTTTTTCGTTTTGAAGTCACAGCCTCCACAGCCATCTGATATCGTAGCACCGACACCATCCACCTACCCATTTTGCAGATGCGCTGGCGGACGCAATCAGAGTCGGCGGGTTGGCGGAAATCAAGGCAAACAGAATCCAGACCATACTGCAGACGGTCAAAGCTGAGCAGGGCAGCTGCAGCCTGGAGCACCTCCGGTCCCTGTCCACCGACCAGGTCAAGGCAGAGTTGGGCAGATTCAAGGGGGTGGGGCCCAAGACCATGGCGTGCGTGCTCATGTTCTGCTTAGAGGTATGACACATGGCGACGGGCCAGCAGCAAACCCTAAATCGCAAACCCTAAGCAGTGGCACAACAGACTTGCTTGGTGTCGTGTATGCAAAGCTGGCTGCTAATCTGCTGCATGGGGGAAATGCATGTGCAAACGTGGCTCCATTAAAATGCCCCCACAATGGCCGCATGATCAGGCGCCAGGCTCTCTATCAACCCTCAACATTGCGCTGTGCAGCCTGTGTGCAGGCGTGGCAAGGCAGACCCCTGCATTGGCTTACCACCCTGTTCCCTCCCAGTTTCAGCCCATTGCGCCAGCGCCACCTCCTGTATTTGCCCGCCCCTGCCATCCTCCTTTGCAACAAGCCGTCCTCTTTTTTACAAACAAGCTAAATGTTGGTATTTGTGTGTCTTGAAGCATAAGGAGTTCCCTGTGGACACCCATGTGTGGCGTATCAGCAAGAAGCTGGGGTGGGTGCCTGCTTCAGCCAGTCGGGAGGGCGCGTATGAGCACCTAAACTGCAGGGTGCCGGATGACATCAAGTACGGTTGGACGGGTTTGGCTCCTGGTCTGCTTGATTGCAGTCTTTGTTAAATGTTGTTTGGAGATTAATTTTGTAATTAATTGTAGTTATTCCACAATTTAACAAACGGATCGCTAATGTCTAGTCTGAGTACTGCAAACCCCTGCTGCCTGGTGCTTGGTAAATTGCATCTGTGTGCATGTGGCGCATGCCCTGATCCCATCAACCCTCCTCACTGAGGCAACTTAGGACGTGGGCTCGCATGCCAACTGTTGGATGCAGCTCAATCCTCTTTTGGTTTTCGTAGTTTGCTGTAGCTTACTTTTCCCTGTAGTTCCTGCCAGTTTAGCCATCCTCCACGCACACCGCTGAACCTGGCATGCCTGTTCTGCATGGCCGCTCAACCACAGATTTTTGCTGCAGGCACGATCTGCATGTGCTGTTGGTGGAGCATGGCAAGTGCTGCCGGCGGTGCTCGACCAACGGCAGGCTGCAAAAGGCTGAGGTGACAGACTGCCCTTTTGCGGGGCTGGCATGGCAGACAGCGGTCAAGGCGGAAGCAGCTGCGGCAGCATTGGAGGACAGCGAATCTCCCTCGCCATTGGCCGACACATTCCAAGAGGCAAAGAAGTTGGGTGCTCAGGTTGCAACTCCTGAAATCAAAGAGGAGCCGACGACCCGCTCGCCCCCCGGCATGCACCTGTTGCCACGCACCGGCAGCATCATGGTAGCTTCATTTGAGGCCAAGATTGACCCCAGCCTAGTGGTGCTCAAACCCGAAGAGCATGGTCAGCTTGCGGGCACTGGCCCTGTCCCTTCCACCTTGACAGGTGGGGTGCCGGCTGTGAAGGTTGAGGAGCTTGGCAGCGTGGTCAGTGCTGGTGTGGCCCCAAGGAGGACAGGCAGGCATTCGAGTGTGCAGGCTGCAAGCGCTGGTGCGGTGCAACACAAGAGGCGCAAGCTATGACGTGTGGACCATTGGAGATTATCTGTCAATAGCACAGGCCATTTTTTGTCCAGCAAGGTTTCTGCTGAGGTTTTCAAGTCCGCAGGATTGATGCTGCCACGGCAGTCCCCCAAGCTGTGCACATCATTGCAATTGCTAGCAATAGTTTATCATTGATTCAACTTCATATTCAACGCACACCCACTTGGATATTAGATACTGCGATGGACAACATTGACAATAATTGCTATTGTTACAAGGTGATCGTTGACAATGCAATCATGGATCGATGGTTGATGTGGATGACAAATTCTGGACGCATACACATCAGCCTATGGCTATTACGGTAGGCTAGATCACAGAAAAAAACTTCTACCTGGCCCACACGCAATAAAAATTCAATAAATAATGACGTTATAAGTGCGATCAGGACTGCTTGAACTCAGCAATTGTGTGCACAACCATTCCCCACCTCACAAGAAAAAAAGTATCTTGCACGACACAACCAGCCCAGCATTTGTTGGGTTGGACCAGCATTTGTTGGGTTGGACCCTGGTTGGACACAAAGTTGATGCATCAATGCATGCAGGTTTAGGGTTTTCAGAAAGCCCTCGCTCGACTCGAGTCCCACCCCACCAACTGTGAAGTTGTAGGCTGGGGGTCTCTCTCGCTTCTTGAACTTGATGTACTTGCTTCGCGCTGCGTCGAAATGTGGGTCGTAGTCACCCAGCGACTTTGAGCAACCTGCAGGACAAAGTCCCAGGGACTTTGCAGTTGCATGCATGCATGTGACTATGCATATGCAGGTATGCCTGTGCAAATGTAGGCCTGTGCGGATGCCAACTTTCACGCACCACCCTGTTGTATCTCTGCGACACTCACTGCAGCATGCACCCAATTGTTAGCTGCTATCTTGTTTGGACTTTGAGACTCCCACAGCCACAAACTGGTCAAGAGCCGTGGGAGTGTATGCATGTAGTCCAAGGACCCAAAACAAGGAGTGCGAGTCCTACAAAAGACTGCTGTGCGGGGCTTCACTACCCTACGTTCCCTTTTGTGAGCCTTCATCGCCCTGCACCGTCTGATATGGCGGGCGTGTGCAGGAGCCTCTGCACGGGCTTCCAAGTTCAGACCCACAGGTGTGCTTTGAGAACCAGCCCACAAGGATGGAATGTGCACAAAACTATAGGGCCTTCTCGGAAAAATTCCTCGCTGTAAGCTGTGCCCAGCTGGGCTGTGTGTTAACGTCACGCTTTTATGCAGGAGCCAGGAGAGCTGGAAGACCACTGGCAAGGTATCAACAGCTGTGGGCGTCAAGGTGCGTTGCCTGGCCTGTGGCTTATTATTGTGGCCGCTTGGGGTTCCACACAGTGCAGCGGTAGTGTGGGCAGCTGAAACCCTGAGTCCTGAATATGGGAGGGTGGCACCACCACTTTCCAGTAGTTCTCTGTCCCAAGCCCACACATCAAGAAGGGCAAAACCACCCCAGCTGCTCACCTACTGCGCGTTCGTTCACTGCAGAACGCTCCCTTTGCCAGTTCTATGCGCTGCGCAACTTCTCCGGCCAGCAGCAGTGTCAGGTGCCAGCTCACCTGTTCAGCCCTTGGTGCCGTCCAGCAAGGGCTTGCGGAGAAGCCCAGTGACTCTTCATCTTTGCAGCCTTGTGTGAGTGTTCTTCTCGTTCCAACTTCTGTTATGAGCTGCTTAAGCTACCTGGAACAAGCCTGGGTTGATGTCTGACTACAAACCCAGGGGCAAAATTAACCCTGTCCAACCGTAACCTAAGAAAGAGTATTTTCTCCTGCTTGGCAAAACTCAGGGAAGGGTGACTTCGAGTATCCATTCTAAGTCTGAGTTTCTTTGTCGGAAAAACCTTAATATTCTAATATCTTGGCTGGCTTTGCATGCAGTGGTCAGCTCCTCTGTTGAAGGTGGTCTCTGCTCATATAGAGGATGATGAGGCGCATGTGGCGGTTTTGGAAGGTCGCCTGCGCAGAGTAAGGGACAATTGTGCCAAGGCGCTTGCTGATGGCGACAAGAAGCTGGCGAGGTTCTGGCAAACACGGGTTGATCACAGCGAAAAATCCTTGAAGGCCGTGGTGGAAAGGGTGGAGGCGGAGCGTGCAGGTACTTCTTCTTTGTTGCTTGGGTGCATAGGTATCAAAGCCTACTGCTGGCTGTGCAGAAGCAGTTCACTGTATTATTTAAATTCAAGGGCTGATTTGGACCACTAGGAAGGGTACTGCTGCTCTCTGGACCAGCCCCATCTGCACATGGCGCCTTAATAATTGATTGATTATGACTTTTAAGTGTTTTGAACTTATTCTCGTAATCAAACTACTGCATTCTTTACTATCTGTAGTATTTAAACTATAATAAATGACATTTAATGCATATTATATGAGCATATGCACAGGCAGCATATGCACAGGAACATGTGGCCAGGTTGCAGCATTGTACATCTTAGTGTGTGCAAACGAAGGTTTAGACTACATGTGAGATGTCTTGATACAGCAAATTTGCCAAAGGCATCCACAACTTAAATAAACCTAGTGCATTAAACTAATTTATTTATTTATTGTGGATAACGCTTTATATCGTACGTTAAAGAACTTGCGCCCCACTTTCGGTATCCCAGTGGACGCGCCCGTGGCGTGCTGTCCCTCGGCTCACGTGCACCCTGCACACTGTCAGTCGCCGTCTCCGCTGCATGCAAGTGCTTTTGAAACACGTGCATGTGGGCACCACCGTCTTTGCAACTTGCCTCTTTGCAGTATGATTTGCCAGCCATTGAGATGTGTCTGCTTGGAGGTGTAAATCCCAGCCAGCGGGAGTCGTGGTTGCTCCACTTTTTTGCCAGTGCCTGCAAGATCCATGTGCGCGGTGCACGAGAGTGTGGATGCATTTCAGTGTACAGGAAAGTAAGCAAGTGACTCAGTGCTTTCCTGTGTATATTGCAGTTGCATCAGTGGCAAGTGGGCCTCAGCTGGGGAGGGATGCAGGTTTCCTGCCATGCCCTTCTGCTGACATCAACTCTAAGCTTGCAAAGTTGGAGTGGGTGCGCAACGAGGGTGCAGGTTACTTGAAGCTTCTGGGGCATTCGCTCGGCTTTCACCTGGGCCAATTAATCAGGGCTGGCAGCTATGGTCAAGGGCTTGGTCAGACCCTCAAGGTGAGCTGTGGCTAGCTGTGATTACTGGATCCAGGCTCTGTCGTTGTAGCACTACGTCAGCCCTGTCAAACTGCGTACTTGACAAGTGACGCTGTCAACACGGTGTGGGTGTTCAGCAGGCACCTAGAGGGTGCCCGAAAGAAACTATTGACGCTCGTTTGCATCCATGGTGCAAGGTGTATCTGTATTTGCCTGGTTTACAACAAGGCACAGGTGTAAAAAGACCATTGTCACATGGAAATTAGGCACTATAGAGGATTTGTGTTTACAGCCCTAGCTGTTGCACTACTATGCTTTACAGACAGCGACTGCCTGACCGTGATGTACTCCTGTGTCACCTTGCTGATCCTGCTCATGCGCTTCACTGGCGAATGCACTAGCATACGTATGGGTCATTCAAGGAAGCAGGCATGCCATGTCAATCCAATTACAGCCTCGATGGTGGTTGACCTGAAGCAAAATCCCCTGATTTGATAGCACCTGATTTACTTTAACTGCCAGGAAGTGCATGGGTGCCAATCTGCTTTTCCCAAGTTGCTTTTCCTAAATGGACGTCTGTGCTGTGCAGAGGATGGGGGCTCAGGCAGTTGACATTGGCGCCACAGAGTGCCCTGGGAAGGGCTGGTGGGAGGCGGACTGGTCGCAGGCCATCCTAAGCCACCCATGCTTCCAGACTGAGTACCCCTGTGCAGCTGGCGATGGCAGATGAGGGCAAGTCAACAGAGTTCCCGGTGGCGCAGCTGCACATCTGCATCTGGTGGATCAGCCGCAATATAGGGATGGGGGATGACCTTGGTCCCTTGCTTGAGAAATACCCCTTTGCGCCCCTCCTTGCCATGAAGGATTTGGTGCTGAACATCTTTGAGGAGGTGCCTGTCCTCGCTCAGCCGTGCATCCCCAAGCCAGCACAGAAGAGATCCCCTGCCAGGCGCGCGCGTCGCACCAGAGGTCGCACCAGTGGGGTAGCAGGCAACAGGGGCTCCCAGAAGGCACAACCTGGGTCCAAGCCTGGGACCACTGAACGCCTCAACTCGGAGGGGTGAATGTTTGAGCCAAAGCCCAGGAGCACCAGCCGGCAGGCAGCACTCAGCCTTAGTCCAATGCAGCGGGAGCAGCTGGAAGGGTGGTGCTGTCCCTGGCGGTAATTGCAGCTGCCGCATGCTGGGCTAGCGGGGCTGCTATTGCTGGCATTTGCCCCGGGGTTGCGCCTGGCGATGGGCACGGCTTTTATGCAGCCGTGGGATGTTGCTGCAAACTTACATTCAAGCTGCTGGCCCGCAGCGCTGTGGCGTGCATGGGCCAAGCAGCAAAGCAGTGATGGCGAGTCATGAGCAACCAGCTGTGGTGTAGCAGAAATTGCTAGAATTCGTGAACACTAACGACAGTAAGCGTTCAGAGCCAGACTTAGCGCAACCTCTCCAAGCTTACTGTCGTTAGTGTTCACGTATTCTAGCAATTTCTGCTACAGGTGGCGTGTTGCCCAAGTTAGTGAGGGCTGGAAATGTGGGTCAGCTTGACTCGATTGCGCAGTGGCAAGGGGGATGAATGTGCACGGGAGGGTTGGGACGAGTGGCAGTCAGCCTTTTGAGATATCTTTTGCTACATGATTTCGGTGTATCGAGGTGGGGCGTGGGGTTCTAGATGTTGGTTCCTTACAGGGCCGGTGTGTCATGTGTTTGGCACAGAGGTGTTGCAATGTTCACGTGCAACAGGAACAGAATAATGATGCTTTTTTTGTAGTTGTGAAAAATATCTCTTATGTTGCTTGGGTCAAGTCCATGGTCCATGACCCTAAATCAGAGCCAGACTTAGCGCAACCTCTCCAAGCTTACTGTCGTTAGTGTTCACGTATTCTAGCAATTTCTGCTACAGG
>JAULBX010000781.1:137452-158798 GCA_032358255.1 Heterotrichella gracilis
AATGATGCTTTTTTTGTAGTTGTGAAAAATATCTCTTATGTTGCTTGGGTCAAGTCCATGGTCCATGACCCTAAATCCTAAACCCTAAAACAGTATACTGGTATGACCTAGTGGGTGAAAGTGTTAATTCATGTGGAGGTTTGCCTATATCGTGGTCTAGTAGACGGTACTGAACACTGCGGCCTGTGCTATGAGTAGTATCTTGCATCTAGCTTTAGTGCTGCATTGCTCGCTTCAAGCTTGTAGATTTTGTCAAATGTACTGCATAACATGTGCTGCTTCCGGATCCGCTGGAAGGTTGATGAACATCGGTAGATTTGATGGTGGCAGACTGAGTGATTATTGAAACAATTCCATGTGAAAAGTCGTGATATGGCCAATGACAAAACAAGATATAAAGCAGGCGACGGGTACATAACAGAATAAGCAGGTTAAAACTATGAAAAAGCGAACGAATTACGCCATTGTGCACGATCAAGACCCACACATTAGGACAACGAACACAACACTGTGCGGGGCACACACCATACCCACCTCATAGAAAGTTTAACAAAGAAAAAAAGAATGGGAAAAACACACAAATGTAGGTGGCACCTCAAATCCACGCCGTCCACCCCTCATACATGCGGCACAGGTTGTCCCAGCTGCACGCCTGCCGGATGAGCCCGTCCACCTGCTCCCGCACACTCAGCGCCCTGCCCTCCTCCCGCGTGCGCCCCTGCAGCTTGGCGCGGAAGGTGCGCAGGATCTTGGCGGCGTAGCCCTTGCGGTCGAAACCCGCGCCGCTGGCAGGCACCCAGGCCTGGGCGGTGCGCCTGGGGCGGCGGTGGCTCAGGCGGGGCTCGCTGGCGGTGGGGGCTGGCGCCTGGGGTGGGGGCGCCGCTCCTCCTGGGGATGACTGGGGCGCGCCGGTGGCAGATTGTCCTGTACTTGCTTCCTGGAGAGCTGCGCCAGGCAGTTGTGCGGCTGAAAATCCGGGAGCCACTCCAGTGGCGGGCGATGCTGCTTCACCAGGCGTAGACCTCCCAGGTTTGATACCCGCAGCATCATTGGCAGGCAGTGCTGGCCACCAGTGCTGCTGGACGAATGCTAGGTTGCCCTTTCCAGCACCCTGTGGCACCCTAGGTGGCGCTGCAGCTGACCCTTCATCCTGCTCAAGCGCATTGGTTTGGGTGGCGGGGGGCGGGAGGGGCGCTTGCAAATCAGACACAAAGTGCTCCTGGATGCCGCTTGATATGCCACGCGCAGTTGCCAGCAACTGCTGCAAGCCGGACTGCAGGCCCTGCAAGCAACCCACAATTAATTAGTCCAAAACCCGGATGATCACAATTGCGATTGTCATCATCCCTTGGCCATACCAACGACTGTAGTTAGTGCTGTGAGATGCTACAGGAGAAATCGTCGTTCAGCCAATCTCATGCCAGGTGCAATCCTGAAGATTTCTCCAGCTCTGTGCAAGATGTGCAATTTGCATTGGAGTATCTCACCCACCTGCAGCATGGCCACAGTGTGGTGCAGGTGCCCGCCAACAGCCCCAGCCTCAGCCTCTGCCTGCTTCACCGCGTCCGTCACTGCCACAGCTCCAGATATCAGTGCACCTGCATTGGAAATGACAAACCATACATCAGTGCACTCACCAGAGTGAGGTAGAAAGTTGGCTATTCTTTCACTTCTCCAGTGAACAGGAGGCGGCTTCCCGCCTTTTCATCAACCCCTCTTGCATACTACACCTGTTCAGCGACAGGCTATGTAATCTCATTCATCTTTTTGGTTATTTGTCATTTTTCGATTAATAAATTCATCCATTCCAGCCCTGTTCTGGCACTGCTTATACCATCTGTGCACTGGTTGGCGCAAGGCATGTAGGACAGACTGCTCATCTGGCTGTATCGCTGGATCGCATATAATTATATGATTTAAGTAAGTAGGTATTTCCATTCCTGCATGTAAATATTCGCACCTGTGTCCCGCGAGCCAGCTGCATCGGCCGACAGCACGGCGACCACATCCGGGTGCTGCATCGCCTGCTGAAGCGGCGAGGCCACTGCTAGGAGGGCAGCGTGGGCCTGAGCAGCGTGGCTGGAATAGGCTGCCAGCTGCTGGCGCACCATCGCGACCAGCTGCTGCGTGTCCCTGTCTGCGTCTGTGGCCTGCACGGGGACGCAGATAGGGGTCAGGGTGATAAATAAAATATTCAACACATTTGTTTTTATTAATTTATTTGGATGTGTGTTGATATCACAGGCATTTGAGCAATAATTCTGTGTGTAATAGTTGTGCATTCTCTGCAAAAGTGCACAGTTGTCATTCCCATTGGGTTTTCGCCACAGGATTTGGCAAACACAAACACACAGGGCTGACAGTGTAGCATTCGTATTTGCAAGATGTCACGTGGCACTGTTGCCACTAGCTACCCAAAAACTTACCGCAATTGCAGTAGACAGCTGAGAGACAATCGACGCTGCATCCTCCACCACAGCTGATCGCCTCGCGGACTCGAGCGCCCCCAGCACGCTGCCCATCTGCTGCACTGCTTTCTGCACCTGGCCCAGCAGCAATGGCGCATTGAACTGGAACAGCGCTGCGCTGTCAATCTGCTCAACCTGTGCCGCGTCAAACATGGCAGCTGCGGCCGCTGCTTCCTGCCCCACGCGCTCAAGCTGCTGCTGGGCTGCATCCACCTGTGCATGGGATTAAATATCATGTTTAAGGTTTAGGGTAATAAACATCTAGACAGCCTGTTCTTAATTAACTTACCTCCAATTGGCTAAGGAAGGGGATGTGCACGAGGTGAGGCACTCATACCTTTGAAACAGGCCACACACCACGACGCACAGTGACACTGCCAGCCAGCACTGGCGCAAACATGGCACAACACGAATCTTGTGCACCCTTCATGGGGCATTGCATTCACATTAAAAACAATCCATGATTTGGAGATGGTACATACCTGTGTGTCCACCTCGGACAGCGCAGACACCACCTGGGTCATGTCCTGAAGGATGCGCTCGTTGCCAGCAAAGCTGTCGGGCTGCCCCTGTGGGTGCACCCCCCTGCCCTTCTCAATGCCAAGGGCCGTGGCGCACATGGCCGACAGGCTGCCTGCCAGCTGCTGCGTAGTCATGAGCCAATGCTCGCGCTGAGCAAGCGCAGGTTTCAGGGTTTGCAAGCTGGCCTCTCCAGGTGCGCCCAGGGCATCCAACACCTGCTGCTGGACCAGGAGGCTCTTGGTCACCCAGAAGCTGAAGCTCTGCTCCACTGTGGCAAAGGCGTCCACGGCGTGCTGCAGGGCCGACATGATGTGGTGCCTGCGCCGTGTGGTGCGACTTCCCTGCACCTACACAGAGCAAATGGCTGTAATGATATATGAGCATGCCCTTGTGAAGTGCCAGCCGTAGACATTTGCATGGGCATAATGGCTTGACATGTTACAGGTGCGCACATGTTCTTTTTGGAAGCCGCCATAACATTTTGCCACCAAGATTATGCCTGCAATAATGATCCATCAAGTTGCATACCTCAGTGTCTGCCTCTACAGCATCCAGGCCATCCACACCCACAGCAGCAATGATCGCATCCTCCTCGTCCCACTCAAGCCTGATGAGCTGCTGCCTCCACATGTCACGTCGCTGTGCAATGCTGGTGCCAGTTGCATCCACGTGGCGCTTCAGGAACTCATCAGCACCCACTTGCCCGCATTTCAGCGCGCAGTCAGACACCATATACCGTAGTGCCTCTGCCTGCCCCTCATCATTGCCTGACACAACAACATGATGACATGTGAACATCACTGTGACAGGTGGGCTATACAGTTCATCATGCACCATCAGCAGCGAGTAAAGAAACAAAAACGTAGGAAAACACAGTGGCTATCATAATGATAGTGACTAAGAAAGGGACTTGCCTGCCTGTTCATGGGGTGGCTCATCCTCCAGGAGCCAATCCAGATCCTCCTCTTCCAGCCCTGCAAAGTGCTCATCACCAGCTGCGCTGTCATGCAAATGGATCGGAGATGCCGCGCTGACCTCCTCCAGTGCCCCCTCCCCTTCCAGCGCCTCGTCCTGACCTCCAAGCTTGGCGTCAAAGTCAGTGAAAGCCACTAGCTCCCTATCCATGCCTGCCTCAAAAGGAACGGCACCAATGGCAGGGTGTGGGCTATCCTCTTCCAAAGACCCGTCCAGTGCATCCCCGACACCATGTAAGGATCCAACAAAGTCTGTGAAAGGAACAAGCTCTGACTCTGCTGCACTGAGCCCTCCATGGTCCTGGAATGAGGCCACTGACCCTGTCTGGGCTGCAGGCTCCAATGACACCTGCTGCTTGCTAGAGGCATTGGGAACAAGTCCCTGGGAGATAAACCTCAAAGAGGACGTGAGAGATGGAAGCAGCTTGGTGTGGATGGTCATCTGCAGCTCAGCCACCAGTCGAGCATCCATGCTTTGCTTGCGCTGCTCTGCACTGCTGCTGGTGTCGGTAGCATGCACCAGTAGCTCGCCTATGAGCTGTACGGCCCTGATGTTGCCAGACCAGGGCTGCAGCAGGGCTGGAACAGGGCCCTGCTCGTTTGATGCAACCAGATGAGGAAGGCTGCTGGCTGCATCATGTACACCAATGAGCTGCTCCAGTATGACAGACAAGCACAGCTCAATGGGGTCTGACCCAATGAGCTTCAAGAGACTGCTGGTTACCAGAACACCTTGGCACTGCTGTAGCACAGCCTCAACTTGCTGAGCGATGTCGTGCGTTTGCTGCATGAAGCTGTCCTCTGCACCACAGCACTGAGCCCAGGCAGACTGCAAGTTGCTGAGCTCAGTCTGTGCCAGCTGCAGCTGCTGTTCAGCCTCATCTGTGTTCTTTTCTGCCTGGAGAACCTGGATACGCTCTTGCAAGTGCGCAACCTGCATCATAGACAATCCTTGTTCAAAAAAGCACTAGTAAGTAAAGTAAGTTCAAATATGTGGCATTGCAATTGCAAGCCAGGTTAGCCAGGAAACAGGAAATAGATAATATTCAATAAAACTCGACAGAAAAACAGATACAGATTCACGAAAGCTGAACAAAGCAAGGGCATAGTCACCTTGTGAGCATAGGTAGCAACAAACTCTGCATGGGCCTGCTTATGCGACTCCAGCGTGCCTGCATCGCTGATGATGCTGTTCAAACTCGCCAGCTGCTCAGATAGCCCAGAGACTACCTGCACAGACATGAAGCCAACTCAGCACTCCATGACTGTTAGGATGGTCCGACATGGCATCGTCTCAAAATCTCAGCAACATACCTGGCTGATTGATGAGGGCATGCTTTCAGCAACACAACTCAGCACCGCGCTGACGTCTGCAGTCAGCTCCAGACATGCTCCTTGCACGAGATTGGCGACAGTGACATACTGCTGAAGAGATTTGAAGCTTGCCAACCCGCTAGCTGCATCCTCGCTGTCTGGAAACAGGTAATTCAAGCCCACTGCTTCTTCAGTGGCAACAGCAATAGCCACAAGGCCAAGCAGTGTTTTCTGAAGGGACTTCATTGTGGAAAGTGCAGACTGCACTGCCTGCGGGTTGCCCTGGAAAGCAATGAGTAAAGACCTTTCATCAACAGGCATAACACGACAACAAGCTTCAAGCAGTACAACCAAAGGCTAGTCCCCATAAAACACTATCACATGCACTGTTATAATGTATATACTGCTGTTACAGTACCTGTGTAGCAGGCGCTGGGGCAGCAAAAAGCTGGTCCAGAGCTGGTAGCTGATCCAAGCATGAGCCAAAAAAACCATGCAGGGCGGTGGCGACCACAGGCAACTGCGTGGTAGGTACTGCCTGCAACCTTTCCAGGAGCGCCATTCGGGAACGTTGTGCAGCGTCTGTCTGCAGTGACGCCGACCCATGCTCCGCAGGCACTTGTTGGACCTGCTGCCCAGCTGCCCGGCTCTGCCCAACTGCTGCCTTGAGGAGCCGCCACATGCTCACCACATCCTGGGCTTTGGGAGTGAGCTGGGAAGCTAGCTCCAAGCCCTGCAAAAGGGTCCACCTCCAGTTACACGGAGAGCATGACATGAGAGCGACAATATGATACGCCAAAGTGGTTGTGCCATGCCAAAGTGTGGCAATACTAGTACAATGTCGAGGGAGGGTTAGACTCTGCCGGGAATCGGCTAATCTGTGCCTGACCTGCCAGTTGAAGTTGTTTGCAGCTGCTTTCAGTGCCTCAGCCCACTTGTAGTGACCAGACTGCTCGAGGTAGCCACCAGCACCATACTGGAAGGCTTGCAGCGCAGCTGCATACTCCTGCAAGGTCTGCATGGCGCTTGCAATGGTGTGGTCTCGACTGGCTAGCAGAGCTTCCACCTTGCTATCCACAGACTGCAGCTCGCTTTGGAGATTGGCTGCATCCGGCCCAGCGATCTGCCCCACTACAGATGTGAGCAATGCCTCACCGCCGAGGTTGCAGATGGGAGTGGCAAGCCCTGAACAGACACAATTTTCATCATCCCAAGCTTCAACGAAAACGCACACACATCAGGAAACATGGGACTTCAAAATAAACAGTAAACAGTTGGTATATACTATCGTGTGAATTAATTAATCAAGATTATTAATGCTTTCTTACCCAACTGCACATGGCAGGCCGTTGACTCCCAGTGCTGTGAAGGTGGCAGCAGTGTTGACACTGGCTGAGTGGTTAAAGCTAGCAGCAGGGGCGCATGCACCCCCAGCCACTTGCTGCTGCGCTCTATCGCTGCCTGTGCCTTGCCAACCAGGGTGTGTGCTGCCGTCATGACCTCACGCTTGGTTGCTATGGCTTGCTGGCAGGCTGTCTCCACAGCGGTTTCAGACTGTGCAGCTGTCGCTAAGAGCTGCTGTGCATCACCCATGCGCTTGACGGCATTGTTGGCGGCGTCAGCCGCATGTGCAGCATCCAAGCTCAGGTGGAGGAAAGAGTGCACCTCGCTTCCACCTGATGCGAGACCAGAACATGTCAACCAGGGTGCACCAAATAGCTGGAGCACCAATCCGAGTCACCCATACAAAGCAGGTTTGCTGCAACAAGAAATGGCAGGCAGATGTGTGCACAAGTTCAGGCATATCAAAACAGCTGAGGATGCGGACACGTCTTGTTACGCACAATGCATAGGCATAGAAACGTCACCTGAGGACAGTGCGTCGGTGAGCAATACTGCTTGCTCCTCCAGCATGGGAAACACTTCACTCATCCGCGAGGCAAACAGGTTCAGACTTGCTGCGAGTTCAATGCTCTGCAATGAAAGACACAATCAGGACAACGTAGTTGGCACTAACGGTTATGCATCTTGCTTTGTGGCCCTTGGCAATGATACGCATACACAGACATGGCATGCACCTGGACAGCATCAAGCACAACAGGTATTGAATACACACCTTTCGAGTAGCGGCATCTTCCCTTTCAACAGCCAGATCAACCAGTGGATCGTTGACAATCGCATCAAGCAGAAGATTGAAGGTCTCCTCGTGATGCCTCATCACATGCAGCACTGTCTCACACGAGTCTCGAAACAGCCCATCCACACCAGTCACACCCAAAGCTGTCTGCAACGTCTGTGTCAGCCTGAATGGAACGATTTCTGGCACCTTCAACTGCAGCCCCTTGTCAAATATGATGTTGTAGTCGATATGGACCACATCCCCAGTTCGCATGTCAAAAAGGATGTTGTCCAGGTGCCTGTCCCCGAGGCCGAGGAGGTATCCAATCTGCAGAACAGGATAACAAGAATGGCAGCTTAACAACAAGAATGGCATTTGAAAAAAGGAGGCAACACAGGATCAGAACATGGGCAGACGTGCGCAATGATAGGATTGCCACCAAAATGTTGCATGCATGACCTTCAACCAGTCAATCACACTCCTCAGCAGCAAACGTTATGAACCTCCAACATGCATACCATGCTCATCACTGCGGTAGACGAGGTGTAGCACTTTTGCCGCTGCAGCCAGGAGAAAGCAGTGCCGCTGCCAACCCAGATCTCTTGTGCCAGGAGTGAGCTGGGAACCTCCTTCATCAGGCCGACAAGCACTCGCTTCAGGATGTCTGGCGACCACTCCTTGCGAGTCATGAGCTTCTCCTGTCCTGTTTCCTATGGAGCACAAGACGGATGTGGATACCATTGCATTTCAACACAAATCCTTTTAAGTTTATAACGGATATACAGATTATGCTGGTTGCTCTAAGCTGGGCTTCTGGTTTACCCTCCAGAAGGGATTTCCTAGGGTTTCAACATGCCCTCATTACAGGGTGCAGGCCAGCAAAGCATGCACTTTCAGTGAAGAAATCAATAAGCTGGAGGACACCATTGCGTGGCTACACACGCCAATGGATTGGAAATACAAGCACATATAATATTAACAAGCTTCACTACTGCCAAGATGCAAAGCTTACCTTCAGCACAGTCATCAGGTGCGCATAGAACATTGCAACCGGGCGGCCAAACTTCCCTGCGTCATCCTCCTGATTCGCTGCCAATTCTGCCCCCTTCTCCTTAGCATCTGTGGATTTGCCTGTGCCAGCAATTGTAATCAACATACACTTGACACACATGCCCCAAAAGCGTCCCCAGATCTTCAACAGCACAAACGTACCACCAGCAGTCTCCTTCAACAACTTTGCTCTGTCCATGGATCGCTGCTGCCATGCCTTGTACACCCCAAAGATGGGCAAGCCATCATCCACCCAGCCGATCAGCCCCAATCGGCTGCCCAGCGGGGTCACTGAGAATGTGCGAACATGGAGCCTCTGCTGCCTTGAATGCGGATCACTGAGGAGTACAGAGTTTGCCACACGCAGGAACTGCATCAGCCGCTCGTCAATCCTCAAGTCCTCTCGCCCCTGTGGAACAAGAGAATATTTAATAATGCAACATGCAATCGGGTGAGTTGAAGTGTACTTTAGTCAGTGAGGTCAATCTGCCTTTAAACACAAACAGAGCAGGTCAACATATTGCAAATAATCGTCTCATACTTGCCTTCAGGAGGTAGGACAGGATTGTGCCATCAGAAGACACGAGCTGGATCCGCTTTGGCCTTGTTTTGGTATTGATGATACCGACTGTCGGCTGGACCTTGGCAACATATGGGCAACTGTCAGATGGCAGGCCAGCCATGTTCTGGCCAGTTGCATGTGCTTGATCAGGAATCGGGATGTTGAAGTGCTCCAGAGAGGCAAGCTTGGGAGAGACTGCCACCAATTCCAAGGTGTAGCGTCTGCATTGAACAAACGTCAAATTTAGTGAATGCTGCCTGGAGCTGCATGTACAGGGTTGACTGCTAATCTTGCTTCCGTGCGGGAATATGTAGAATGCTGATAGCTGATAGGTCTAAGATTTGAGGGTTGTTGATGTATCATCAGGTAGGCAGCTTGCCTACCTGCATTGTGCAGCCAGCAGCTTGAGGAGCCTTCTGGCAGATGACCAGATGGTTTCCGGCTGCTTCAGCTGCTCAGTGGTGGGGTTTCGCAGGTCACAAACCACAGCTGCAATCTGAGGCAGAACCTCCTTGGCAAACCACGCCTCGTGAGGCGTCTCCACGCTGTAAGCCTGATACTGCTGCAGTTTCCTGACCAGGAGCAGAAGTGTGGGCGCCATGAGAGCCGAGTACCTGAAACACAGCCAGAAAGCAATTAGCATTGCTCATTTGCTGGCGTGGTGCTGTAACCATTTATAAAGCACTTTGGATTCCTAAGCAGAAATAGAGACAATTAGACGAACAGCACACGCAGTTCAATATGATAGATTGATCCCCAATGCCTGAAGATACCTGTCTGCAATCGCTCTGCCTGCCTCTGAAGCATCTTTCTGCTCCTCAATCCTGGCAAGTTCTGACTTCAAGCTGACAAGCTTCTTATGGAAGTCAGACTGTAGCTCCAGCATGGTTTGGTACCATGCCTCTTCCCACAGCAAGGATATGCGCTCCATCTCATCCATGAAATGCTGCAATGCTGGCACCACACCTGGGAAGCTCTTGTTGTATGCACCCACTACCGCTTGAAGCTCCCTGGCACTACCTATAGGCAGCAGATGATAGCGTTGCACAGCTGATCCCATTGCTGAACAGACACCATGTTCATGACAATAAGTTGACCTGATGCAAGATGAAAACAAAGCAACACCTAATATAGAGTGTTTACTAATTGCTATGCAATGCCCCTGCGGCCTGAAACACTATCTCATCAGGATGAGAGGACATGCGATGCATCATTCTGCGAGGTTGCACACGTACTCGAAGAAGCGTCATCGATCTCCACCAACGCTGGGTACAGCACAGCTGCCGGCGCCACCAAGCACAGCTGCTGCAGCAGCCGCTGGATCTGAGCCTTGACCACTGGGTGCGGATGGGTCAGCTGGGCAAAGAGCTGAGGCGCGACAGTGCCCCACACACCAGCTGGCACCTTCTCCAAATTCTCCTCAAAGTACTGCTGCAACACTGGGCCATGGTGGCCAAGTATCCGAAGCAGCCGCAAGAGAACAGGCACACACAGCTCAGCACCACCAAGCAAGGCTGGCTGGCAGCTCACAGCCAGGAACTGGCAGTAGGCAGCAATGACAGTCTGGTAGGCTGCTTTGTGCTGGGTTGTCAGCTGTGCCAGCCTGCCCAGGCCCTTCTGCTGGCGTCGCTCAGCCACAGTGGTGTCATACAGCCAATCTGCCAGCTGCTTCCATGCCAGTGGATAGGTGCCGGCTAGGTTGACTGCTGAGGTGAAGCAGGCCAGCTGGGTTTGGTCTGCAGGTGCAGAAAAGTGCAGGCTTTGCAATGCCATGCCTGGCCCATGCGCAGCCTCAACAGAAAGCCTCTTCTTCACCTGCCTCAGCACCCGCTCTAGCACCTGCATTGACGCAGCATCTGCACCGCTGCATTGGGGCTGGATGTGAAGCAAAGCCAGCGCAACTGCGTCTTTGTGTGCTTGGATGTCCTCCATGGCAAGCACAGATAACAAGGTGCTGCATAGGAGCTGCAGGGAGGATTGCACTGGCTGTGCCTGTTGGCTGCTGGTGCTCAGCAGCAGCTGCAACTGGGAGACCGGATTCCTGGGGTGGCAAAAGGGAGAGTAAGGAACAGTTCTGGATGATCATAATATCATCCTATTATCCGATCACTATCTTGGTAAATCAGGCAGGAGAAACACAGTTACCATCAGTACAATATAAACAAGAGGTTTTGAAACTCTGGCGGTGGCACAGCGGCATTAGTGTAAAAAAGTAGGGAAAGTATGATATGCCATGAGATATACTAAGGTTCGCACATTTAGGTGTCGTGTCCACCCAGCGATGCTTACAAATCACAGGCAACACCCTGGGACAGGAGCAGCATCCACGCAGCGAACATGCGCAGAGAATGCTCACCCATAAGCAGCACAACAGCCAGCTCACCTGAACATCATGGACTCTCGAACATGGGCTGCCAGCAGGCTGTCCCCATTCTGCACAGCCGTGGCATGCAGCTGCTGCCTCAGCGTGAGGTACGCCGGGCTCTGCTGCACCTCCTTTGAGCCCGCTGTTGCAATGAACAGTGGTTGCCATTCGGCGATGTCAACAGCCACTGGAGGTGCTTGCTGCAGCTGAGCAACAACCACAGACGAAGAGGAGGGCAGCAGGTGCTGCATCCGGCGCAAGGCTGTTTGCAAGCCATTGGCCCCAGCTGCAGCCGCATCGACCGCACTGAGGGTCACCAAGTTGCCCGGTTGTTCGACACCCTGCAAGTCCCGTAGCTGCATGGCAGAGCTCAGCCCCATCTGTGCCTGCAGAAGCTGCTGAAGAAGCTGTGCTTGCTGCTTGTTGCCTATTGGACCCTGCTTAGATGCTGTGGCAGCATGCACCAGAACATCCGTTGCAAACTGCTGGGAATGGATGGTGGCTTTGGCACTGTGCGGCTCCTGAGACCAAACTGCAAGGTCCACCAGTCCTTTCCCACGATACCCACCCCCGGCGAATAAAGCAGCCAATGCCTGCACACGCAGGGAAGGTGATATCACAGGCTGTTGAAACTTCTGGTCACGCAGTGCAGATTAATGGCATCCTCAAAGGGGATAACTCAAGGCCATCTCGCATGACCGCATGGGCTCCCAGAATATAACAGACAGAGACTATTCGCACCTCTGCACGTCGGAGGCTCTGGGATGCAGTGGGCAACGAGCTGTAATCTTGCGCCTGGATTGTTGCAGTACCACGCACAGTCAGCACATTGGAAATTAAGACGATAATCAATGACTCAGCAAACTTGATGAACAGGCACACCTTCAGCCATGCTGATGCTTGTGGTATCTCAGAAAGTGCAGAGTACAGGTCCAGGAGCCTCTGAAGCACAAGATTCCGCGTACGCTTCATAGCAGGAGCTGCCGGGTCATTGGAATCAAGAAACCACCTGTAGTAGGGGGTAGGTAAGCTTAGGGCCACATTATATGACCTGACAGGACCTCGTATTGCAGAAGGTAAACAAATATTACCATCAATGCCACGATCAAACTGTGTGGCACCACATTTGCAAGGCAGATTTCTACTCAGGCTATATTACAGGAACGCATGTACTAAAGTAGCTAATCTGTAATAAGCACGCATGTAATAAAAGTAACTGACCTGTAAAACGCAGCTGCTTCCTCTCGTCTGCCAGCAGCCTCCAGCTGAAGCCCTTGCAGCCATGAGCAGCTGACAGCCGAGGCTGGAAGGCCAGCTGCCTGGAGGGCAGGAGGCAGCTTTGGGGCAAACACCCGCTCAAACATTGTGCGCAGCCCTCCAATGGTGGCTTGTTCCTTGAGGTGGCACAGCGCGCTGCCAGTGGCCCTCATCACGTCCATGAGCTCGTGCAGGAGCAGGCTGCAGCGCTGCGACAGCTTGGCAGCTGGGTCGGCGTCAGGTACCTGCAAACCAATGGCCCACGTGAGCAACAGCAAATGTTCAGCAAGTGCCCACGTGGGCAACATTGTGAATCACAGTAAAAAACCAATGGCATGATCCATCCAATTAACCTCATCAGTCTTGCTGCCAACTTCACTTGTCACAACTTGACATGCAAGCACACATTTTTCTCATAGACTTTACCCGTGCTGTCTGTGCAGGTGCAGCCTGCCGATTGGCCAAAATCTTGGGCTGCACATCAGGGGCAACGCGTTCTTGGCTGGCAGCAGTTTCCTGCATTTGCAATGCACTCGTCAAAATAGGAGTGCCACTACTATCATGTGGCTGCATTCACCAATTGACGGCAGAGGCGATGACTGGGAGAATGGATGCCATTTAGAAGGTAGCATTGTTCATAACAACTATCATCCTGCACCATACCGGCTTGGCAAAGCTAGCCAGCGCGTCAGCCACCAGCTTGTTGAAAGCCCTCTTCAGCTCTTCCAGGCGCTGCAACCCATGCTGAGCTGCCAGGTAGTGGTGCCCGATGGCAGCACTAGTCCGCAGCATCAGCGGCCGGATCCTGGTAAACCAGTCCTCGCACACCTGCGCGCCAAAGTTTGTTTGATTGATACTATCTTAACACTAATACTATCACAGAAGTTGACCAGGATGGCCATCACTGTCCAAGCACAACACTGCAAAACCGAATCAAGGAACAAAGTTCAAGGGATGGTACACACCTTCCTGTTGGCCGCAAAAAATGCCTTTGATTCATCTGCGGCTGCAGTCCTCGAGCAGCTGCCTTCATAAGCATTGTAGATGTCCTTCTCCAGAGCTGACATGAACTCCAGGAGGTACCAAGCAGCCTCCACATTGACGTCCATGCCAGGGAACATGCCACCAGCGGGATCTCGCTCTGCATTCCCAGACACGGCAGCGAGCAAGTGCTGCAATGCCTTCTCCAAAAAGGCAAAGCTCTGTGTGGCACCACCGATGTGGGTGCGCATGCGCCCAGCTGTGCACTGCCGCGCCGCGTCTTGGATGATGATCCACATACCCTCACCAACGAACGACACACGCCCTCTGCACACATGGATGCATAATGAATCAGCAGATAACGCGATGGTACAGCAAGCAATCGATCCATACATGTTTTGCTTGATACAGCAAAGGGGATCATGGATAGCACACCTGAAAAGAGGTGTCCCACTGTCTGTAGACGAGGATGGGCAGCACTCCAGCAACCTGAAAATCCAATGCTTGGCTGCATCGCTGTCTGTACTCTGCTGTGTGGCCAGCAAGGTTGGAGTTGTCTGGGTCAAGAAGCCCAGTATTGAGGCCAATTGCTTTGGCTGGAAAAGCAATTGCTGAGGGCCAACTGCTGCATCATGCATCCACTCATGTTCACAGCAAAGCTTCCCTGGCTGCTGCTGAAGCACAACCGCCGCTGCCAGCGCTATATCTGTTAACAAAAGTCGATACTGCTCAGCAACATCCGGTGACTGGTCTGACAGTCTTGTGAAACACACCGAGACCAACTGCTGGAGCTGTTCGGGGTGGAGCTTGCCAGTGCTGTTGACTGCTGATGTCATGGCTGCACCTGCTGCTGCTCTGATGCTGGGGCTGGGATGGTTGGCACTATCTATCAAAGTAAGGAGCAGTTCTGGGAGAATTCTAGCGGCATCCAGCGATACAACATCAAAATCGGGCAATATCAATGCGCATTTTGCTAGCAGTTCTGATAGCAAATTGAGAAGCAAAACTTGAACAATTGGTGTGGTTATTTGCTGAAAGGCGTCTTTTATTTGGACCTGGGCAGAGGTCATGACGCTGCCAATGTCTGCATCAGACATGCGGCAAAGAATAGCTCTCAAAATCTGTATACTCTCTCCACAAATCTCGCCTGTGATACCTGCATGCCAAGGCAATGTTCTGAGCAACCTTGGTTATTGCATGGTCACGTGAAATAAAGATTCTGCGTTTGAGGTCTGCACAGACTCTGTAAAGCTTCTGCCAAAACGTCTGTTTTTGCAAGCATGACACTTACCACTCGTTGCTACCACTCTCCAAATTGCCTGCCACACACCCATACATTGGATCTCTGCAACCAAGCTGCTAGCCCACACTTCTGCCAACATCCTCAAGTTGAGTTGCAATGCGGCACTCTCTGCGCAGCTTACAAGTCGCAGCAGCAGCTGCTGCAACCCCCATTCCTGAACTCTCAGGTTGCTGCTGGCAAGTAGCAACTCATACTGAACCAGCACAGCCCAAATGAGCTCATGGCTTTGGTACCTGCATGTCCCAGCCCACAATGGTCAAGTCAGCATTGAATGTTTTTTGCTTCGCTTGTCAAATCTCCCGATGGGCACGGGAGTGGCAATCCCTCTCCAGGACAGACATGCATGCCCATTTTTTATCTCAATAGATGCTGATCTAGTGGTGTGAGTAGCTGAACGGCTGCGCTAGGCTGGTCCCAATGCCAACCTTGAACCCAGCGCCAGAACAGCGAGTCAGCTACCGACCACTCGATCAGCATATACTGGGATAATGGAGCACTCCCATGCCAACTCTGGAGTAACATTGCTGTACCGCAAATACACAGCACAATAGAGGCGAGTGTTGACCAGAGAGCAATGTGACCGGCATATGCAGGAGTTCCTCACCTGACTGGGACCATACTGCTGACACCTGCCGCAGCAACCAATAATACAGCTGCTGCATCGTTGCTGCAGGCTTTCAGAGCATGCTGCAAGCACCTGACTACCATTTGGAGCGCACAAGCACACCCAGGCGCTCCAAGCTCTCTGCTCACAATCACTCGACATAGCTGGACAACCAGGTCCAGTGCAGTGGCAACAGCATCCTGTCCAGACGAGAAGGCACTGCTTCCATTGCTTTCAACCTGGAGCTCAGTCTCCTCAATTCCAGCAGCATCTGGCTCATATTTGAGCAATTCCTGAGCGTGCGCCTTGAACATTTGCTCAACCAGGCTGCCCAGTGCCGCCACAGTGCCTGCCATCTCGCGATCAACGTCCAGCTTGGGGACAATAGCAAGCAAAGCCCCCATGTACCTGTTGAACAGGCCTGCACGGGGGATTAAAAGTAACGGGAAACCAAGTTGGCAGCGGTATAGTTATGATGACACGAGTGGCTTCCCACACCATGCCATATGCCATCTCGTTGTGGTAAATGAAAAACAGCAGCGACAATGCTTGCTGGGGATGAGAAAGGTTGTGTAACCATATTCTCAATCCACAGCACGGTACATACCCGAGTCTTTCATGAGGCCGCTGCTGCACCCTACAGCAATCCCTGCAGCACAGTGCGCCAACCCCACAAACTGCTTCTGCTGCTCCCGACTGGCTGCCTCCTCAGAGCTGCAGATGGCTAGCAAATCGGTCAGCAGGTTTTCAGCTAGCGACGCTCCAAACTCCCCATGCCGCTGCCAGCCGCTGCCGAAAGCGGTGAAGAGCTTGCTGATCATAGATCTGATCCACCATAAAACCGCACATAAGCATACGTACTGACCATGTGTACAAATGACCATGTGTACATCAGGCCACCTCCAGTTCACCTGCCTAGGCAACCAAGCCAGTTCACGCTGTCCAGCCTGCCCAATTGCATGTTGTGGGCATTCAAAAAAGCGCCATACATGAGCAAAGGGGCAGACTAGAGGAGCCCAAGATCAAGTGGTAGGATGTGGCACTGATGCTTACCTGGATTCTAATGGCACAGCTGGGTCCATTGACCATCCAACCATCAGATCCACCAAGTCACGAAAATGCTTCTCCAGTGATTCAGCATGTCTACCCGCCTGCATCCAAAAGCATGAATTTGTCAACGCGTGGCCATGCCTGTACAGACAGACGCCTGAACCCAGTACACTGGAGGCCAGTGCACATGGCAAAGAATTGCTACAGTGCATGGGAATGATCCACCGAGCCATGACAACATGGGCAATGTTGGTGCAGGGCGCGTCACTGTGTTGTCATGCATGGTTGAATGACAAACCTGGGTGATGAGTTTCAGAATCGGAGCTAGCTGCGTGGGTAAAGTCCCATCAGCCTCCAAGATTGCTTGGCACGTGCTGAGAACAGCATCAGCATGCACAGCAATTTGTGCTTCGTCCAGCAATCCTAGGCAGGTCTCCACTGCAGCGGCGATGCATTGCCATACATGCCAATGCATGCCGGACTGTTGCTGTGACAGCACTGGCAGCGCCCAGTCAAACAGCAGGCTGGCAGGAATTCCTGGAAAGCACACCGACGCGCCACTCAGTCCTAGATGCATGGGCAGTCTTGTGCGCTCAATGGATTTTGAAAACGCGAAACTACCTCCAGGCAGCGTCCCATCTTCGGTTCTTGACCCAAGCTGTATCGCCAGGGCACCAAGCTTGCCAACCAGGAGCACAGAGGCGTCTCGTATCTCTTGGGATGGGTCCCATAGCAAGGGCAAACAGCCTGTCCATATGGTAGTCAACTGCTGTACAGACACTTTCCTGAGGGCTGATATCAACGATTTTATGGCTGCAAGTCTCGCCGCCTGCGACAGTGACCTGTCAGCATTTATCCGCCTGCGGTTGGCAATGCATTGGGTCCACGGCACTGAACGAGCTTCACCTGTGGTTTCTTCAGGTCAGTGGCTGAAGCCAGCCAGCCAGCTATTTTTTCCATCTTGTCCAATTGACCTATTGCACAACAAGGTTCAGCCAAGTGGCATTCACACTTGAAGTGTAGATCAGCTGATGGTCAACTTCCTGGGAAGTACCTGTTCATTAGCTTCAGCCACTTTGTTTGCTGCTTTTACTTGAAACCCAGTCTGCAATGGTCAGCCAGGACGATCGCACCATAAGACTGGCTGGAACACATGAGCGTGGCATTGGCATACTCAATAGAAGCTTGGCCATCGCACCGCGACGCATACAGCGGCTTTCCTAGCGTACTAGCACACAGTAAAATCTACACAAGTGGAGGAGTCCAGCACAACAACTTTTGCCGTGCCTCAACAACAACGGTTGGAACGATGCGCACATGCATGCATATATGCATGCACCGACAAAATGCGCCGACAGCAGACTCTGCGTTACGAGGGCGAAGGCGGACACAAGGCGCTCCACAAGCAGAATGCTTACCACTTGGCAAAATTTCCCAATTAACTACTGGCAGGCACAACCTTGTCTTGGTAATAATATGCACTGTTACGTCACACGGTCCCCTTGATATGAACAGCACCCTACCCACCCCACCCACCCGCCCACACAGAATAAAGCGGACGTTGTGAAGCCTTGTCACACAGTAGTTGCATGGTGCTAGAAGCTGGTGTATATTTGCTACCTCTCCTCCCTTTTTGTTGAAGTTTAACCCTGTGCTTGCGCCTTGGGATTCTCGAGTGAAGTTCATCTGAAGCGAGCCTTTCAATTCACACAGCAACGAACATCGCACGGACGTGGGCGGCCGCGCAAAACTATTCCAACCCAACTTTTGGACAGCATATCTGTTTTGCGACGTTCTAGGCGACAGGAGGTTGGCTGCCGAAACCGATTTTGAGCCAGCGCTTGTCAGAATAGGGCATCCCGCGACCATGGAGTTTCCATACGGTTCAACCACTACACCGTCCCTGTTGCTCCGGATAACCACCACAGTTGGCTACTGTGTCCTGATCGTTGTCAACGTCGCTGCAAACGAAGGGTTCCTAGGCCCCACCAACAGCGAAATCAGCAAGAAATATCATACCCCTCTCACGCCAGCAGGGTAAGTGGGACTTTGTTGCCTAGCCCTTTACGTTAATTCAGAGTCACACTGTCAATTTGGTACTGTCTTTAAGGATTTTGCTGCTACCTTGGTTTCGGCAGTGCATGCAGTTTGCTTGGCACATGGTAACCAAGATGACAGATGTGTCAAGCAGAGTGGCCTTGCACCCCTTGACAGGTCTCTGCAATCGTAGGTGGGCGTTCTCCATATGGGGCTTCATTTTCCTGCTGCAAGGCCTTGGCACAGTCTACCAGCTCCTGCCACACGGCTATGGACCTGACGGCTGGAAGCAACGAGTTGTCAACACAATCGGTGAGTACAACCCCCCTCCCCTACGAAAGGAATTATGCAAGGGGTCGCGCAATGGCCTCTCCCCTACATACTGTGCACCACTGTTTAGCCAACAGGCGCTCTTTATGCCTAGGTCAACAGAAACAGGGCTCACTTTTAGGATTAGGGTTTAGGGTTTAAAGACTGGGGCTGATGTCCATTGCAGTAGCAGGGGCCGACGAGCGCTGCCTGTGTGCGCAGGGTACGGCTGGGTGATCGGCTGGTTCTTCGAGTGCGTGTGGCAGATTTGCTTCGTGCACGACACGCCCGCCATGATGTGGGTGTGCCTGGTGGCGCTCTTGGGCGCATTCGTGTCCTTTGCCGCCACCCTCATGCGCCTCTTCTCACTCAAGGACCAAGTAGGGTCGCTATCCAGCGTGTGGCTCTACTCCATTTTCTTCCTGCCCACCAGCGTCAACACAGCGTGGCTGAGCGTGGCGTCCAGCCTGGGGGTGCTCATCGTCCCCGTGGCGTATGGCGCAACCGCCAACCTGGACCTGCTGGCGTGCCTGCTGGCAGTGGTGGTCACCGGGCTAGGTGCGTAAACACATCAAAACATGTATTATGGTAGCCAGCTGGCTGTGGTGGTCACCGGGCTAGGTGCGTAAACACATCAGGACTTATATATTAGCCATGCAGCTCGTTTTCAACTGTGGCTTGGGGATGAAGAGTTTATGAAGGGAAGGGCTTTGGTCTCCTGTCCATTGCACTTATTGGGCTTGGTGGGTATTTGAGCATAAATACACAGCCTCTTGTAGCTTGCACTGCCGTGGTACTGCTGCCATGTCATTGCCACCGTAGATTGCTGCCCATCCCGCCCTTGTATCATGTGGCTGTTACAGCAACTGGTCTTGAGCAGTTCAGGATGACAGGGTCACATATGAGGCAGCGCTTAGCCTTCACGGCTGGCGCGCTCGCACTCTTGTCTCCTCCCTCACCAACGCCCTGAAGCTTGCAAATTGGAGCATACTGATCACTTCATTGTGGTGGCCTTGAGCGATCCAGGATGATAGGGTCACCGTAAGGCTATAACCAGCCTTCAAGGCTGGCGCGCACTTACGCTGTCTCCTCCCCACACTGAGCCCCCATGCTTGCAATGAGGAGCGTACTCATTATTTTTTATTCATCACTCATTACTCTGTTGTGGTTTTCCAGGTGCAACCGTGGTGCACAAAGAGCGCGACTCGGCCTACGGCCTGACCCTGGTGTGGGCCTTCATGGCGGTGTTTGGCAAGCAGAACTCCGCCCTGGTGAAGGGGGCGTCCATCGTGTGCTTGGCGGTCATGTGCCTGCTGTCGATCTTCTCGGTCCTGCGGCGCAAGAGGTCGACCAGCAGCGCCAACCTCAACAGCGACTACCGGCAGCCACTCACTTATGACATTGATGATGAGCAGTCGAGGACCCCAGGCAGGGTCGATGCCTGATGTGGCTGTGGGCGCCAGGGAACCCAGGAGTCCAGGTCTGGATGGTGGACTCCTGGCGTCTTTCACAGAGGATGGTGGTCAGGAGAATTGCCTACCAATCGGGGCGAATAAAACTCTCAGCAATCAGCTAGTCAGTTGGGGGTTGGCTTTGGGTGGTGCTGCTAGAACATTGCACGTGATCTGCGCCGCATGTAGGAACTCGCCTCGAAGGTGGTGGGCAAAAAATAATGGCAATATAGCAATGATGGTTCCGCTTGGGTGTTGAGCCATAGACAATGTTATCAATGACATATTGTGACTTGTTAACAGTCTTAAGTTAAGACTGTTAAACGTTAAACGTTAAGACTGAGTATTGGTTCAAGAACTTGATTGCTCCAGCAGATGGGTGCGCGCTGTCACCGATCGGTCAGAATCTGATCTGATCAGTAATTCAGAGTGTGGTGGCGTCATTGGTGATTGGACTTGTACTGCCCCATCCCTTTGCAAATCACTAAGATTACATCACATAATTATGCAAAGTGTTTACGTCAGGTCACCTGATTACAGCGGAAGGCACCGGCACGCCCAAGTGAGGCGCAACACCACAATCAGGGGGAGTAAATGGACCCCCTTGCTGTGAGCAATTCCCAGGAAACCTTGGCAAGTAGCTACTCTAGACAGGTGAGCACAATCAATGCTCAGTGCTTGCCCTGAGGTGTAAGCCAAAGAACCAAATTGAAATGACAGACTTTTAGCTCAAGGCATTGCTGCCTAGTAAAATTTCTCCGAGTGACAATGTCCCTTTCAAGATCCACACAGCATATGATCTTGCTGCCAATCTCCTCGACCATTCCCACCCACCCAGTTTTTTGGGTAGGATGACTTGCATGACCCAAAGAGCTGTGGAGTAGTGTCACCATGTGCATGAACTCATCGCTTCCACCATCCATTCAACCCTGTGGGAACGCGCTAGTGGCGTATATGCTGGCCTGTATAAAGCCTTATTG